>BLKR01001359.1:0-301248 GCA_011170035.1 Teleogryllus occipitalis
AGCTGTTCTATTACTTAATAAGTAATATCCGCTGTCGCATTCCCGAGGCACAACTGCGGCTTTAGTTACTACTTTCCCGAATGGCCCTTCAATAGTGACTTCTGCCACCGGGAGATTTCGTGCTGAGGCATCAAGCGGTTGCAAAATCCACACGCTTTCTCCCGTTAAATTCTCGTCGCTAATAAATTTCTCATGGACAAGATCGAAACTGGCACCACAGTCGCGCAAAAATCTTCCGGGAATTTTATTAATTTTTCCAAAGAACACGTACGGTGAACACAATTCCGTAGCTGTTTTGTCTGCCACATGATTCATTTTTTCGGCCACGCGGCGCTGCGGGCATTCACGGACCATGTGGTCTGTGGCACCACACCCGTAGCATTTCCGCTTGTCTGGCTTCTCGTATGCTGCCCTAACATCGGTTTTCTTACCGCTCGATTTCCCCTGAATTTCCGGTACTATCGGCATCGTCTTGCTCGTGCTTGCAACATGTTCCCCTACGGCTTCCGATTTCCTATGAGGCTTGAACGAAGACCGTTTCCAGCCTGCCCTATTGTTTTCATAGTTGTCTAGTTTACGAGCTAGTTCTAACGGCATCTTAAATTCCCCCCACTCATCAATAAAATGCTCTTTAATATCAATAGGCACACGACGCTTCAATTGATCGGTTACAATTAGATTCATTAAGTCCTCGAACGTATGAATATCTAGTCCTCCTACCCATTCTTTGCAATAATTTTTCAGCTCTCTCGCGTATACGTTCCAGGTAGTATTCGCGGCTTTTACATGTTTCGCGAACAATTGTCGAAACTTCTCGGCATTAAATCGATACATTTCTAATAACCTATTCTTTAAATCGGCATATTCTGTTCTACTACCTTGCCTTTCTAAAGTTAGCGATGCATTGATTTGGTGTGGGAGCAGTCCCATAAGATTTGCCACCCACTCTTCTTCTGGAATTTCTAATTGTTCCGCCTGACTCTCAAAAACACTTAAAAATGCTGTTATGTCGTCGTCCTCCCCTTTGAATCGGCTCATAACTTGATTTAATCGAATGTGCATTTTGCTATTTACTTCGGACTGCGGACTAGCTCTACCCGCCAGTTGGCCCTGTTCTATTCTCCGTTTTTCTAACTGAAATGCACGTTCCTTCTCTGATTCGCGTTCACTCTTTTCTCGTTCGCGTTCATCCTTATACGCCTGAGCTATCCCTTTCACAAATTCCTCCTCGTAATCGGAATGCTCCTCTATCAATTTTTTTAGTACTACCAAAGTTTCGCCACCTGTAATTTGGAGTCCTAATTCCTGTGCCACGTGCACTACACAATCTTTCCCGAATCTCGGTAAGTAAGCCATAACTGAAACCTGAACCGAACTTTACAATGCAGATAGCTATACTTACACCAGATCCTTGCTGACTTCTTGATTTTATCAAAGCCGGTTGGCCTTGAGACGTCCTTCCTTCTCCGTCCTTCCTTCCTTCCTTCCGGCGTTGCCGTGAAAACGTGGGCGTCTGGCTAGGAGCGGACCCTCTCTGCTCCCGTGCGTCGTAATTATGTCTGCCCGTCGACACACCCACGCACTGGCCCACCCACTGTTCGTAATATTGCGACCACGTATGAGTATGGTGCAACAATGCCGTGCCGTTCCAGCGTGAATGTTTTAACTGCTGCTATTATCACAATTGAGCAACACTTCCCCGTGGAATTCTTATAACCGCATCCACCAATTATACTATTTGGTGGGTGCACGTACTCCCCCGTGGGCTTCTTTATAACCGCTGCCACCAATTATACTATTTGGTGGGTGCACGTACTCCCCCGTGGGCTTCTTTATAACCGCTGCCACCAATTATGCTATTTGGTGGGTGCACGTACTCCCCCGTGGGCTTCTTTATAACCGCTGCCACCAATTATGTCTACCCGTCTGTGACGTCGTGGGAATACACAATAATCACAGACACGAGCTTCAATGATAAATATGTACAGGTTTATTCACAATATGTACAGTACTACTTTAAGTTACAGCTCTGGTAGATCTTTACTTTCCTGATCGCAGAAGCGATCCTTAAAAATGAATAACTGACTCGTGGCCCGCGCCACTCCTCAGCGAGCCTCCCGCACACAGCAGACAGCTCCGGCGACCTCTTGTCACCCGTGGATATAGTCCACAACGGCGTCCCAACACATGGTTTGCCGCACGAGCCTCGCTCGGCTCCGCACCGCCCTGGGCGCAAGTTTTTGTGCGTTCGCACGAGGGTTCCCTCTCAGCTCAACAAACCCCACCCCCGCGCTCTGCGTCCGCTCTTATATAGCCCCCACCCACGTGACCTGAAACGTCACTGGGTTTTTCACACGGCCCACACTGACCGCTTTGCCAGGCATTTTTGGACATCCATTTCCCTGGATTCCAAGAATTTGACACGCGGCACGCGGCAAAAATGCGCTTTCCCGTACTTTGGGCATCCCTTTCCCTAGCTCTTTGGATTTCCCAGAATACCTCGGCGTGTCACATCCTGCCTGGCCCCTGGCGTCTAATCCTCTGCCGCCGCCCTTTGTGGCGGTTGCTAACTGTAGTCCTACAATACGTTACAATATATTTGTACACATTCATATTTAATAGATTGATTTTCTAGAGATGTCTATTTCAATAAATTGTGATCAAAACTTGACTTCGGCTTCACTCTCAGAAATTTCTGCATTTCTTTTAATGTAAAGTACATGAAAGTAATTTTCATGTACTAAATTAAATTTAATATATACGTAAAGTAACTTTAACGTATGTGTACATTAAATTTAATGTATGCGTGTGATTAAATTTAATGTGGTCAAGAGAGTTAACAGTCGTACATTAAACCTACATTTATTTTAAGTATTAAATTCCGTGTAGAGTTACATTAATCTCCCTTTAATGTACAAAGTACATTAAAATTCATGTACAGTCATATATTAAATCAACATTACATTTAATATAATTTCTGATGATGAATTTTATGTCTTCAGGCTCTCTATATGAAGACTGCTGCACAGACAATATAATTCTGAAAGGAGATGCCTTAATGGGTGTCAGTATTGTGTATTTGTTGGGAAGTTTGACCTGGATTTGCTCTTCAACACTTCTTTTACTGGGTAAGTCAATCAACTCTAACGATTTATCCCTACAAACCATATTCAAATTAATTATATTTTATTTCGGATTTTCCGGGCTTCTGCTCATGCGCATTATCAATTACGAATTTCCACTCATTTATTCTCAATAGCAAGAAAACTGGATCGATAGCAATCATCAAATTTTTATTGCAAAGAAATTAAGAATTTATATATTCGATAAACTCTTATATTTATATTTTTCTCACAAAAAAAGCATTCCATTATACTAATTTTTCGTTTAGTTACCTAAAAATGCTTATTAATTCCATAAAAAAGCGTTGATGATCTTTATGTTAATAGCACCCGTGCAATTAAAACTCTGCACTTACCTCTCAGAATTCAGAAAAGGAGCCAAATCATATATAATTGAGAAACTGTATCACAGACGTAGTCAATGAATTTCCAGTCGGCCATGAAACACAAACAAAAATGTACTACATCACATATTACGTACATACAACTATATAAAAACAACGAATGAACAGAACTAAATTGGTGAAATAAACGTTAAGCTAGCTAATGGAACAACATAATATATTTAATATGAATAAATTAAATGTTTTACATTTAAACCATTTGGTCTTACGATTACAAATGTAAAAGATTAAACGTCAGTTGTTTACCCGTTCTAGCAAAACTGTGTGAGAAGTGACTTCTTTTGTTTCACTTTCCAATATTTATACATGTTGTAGTCTCTCTCATACCTGTCTTTACCCTCACGGGAAGTAATGTTTTTATGACTTTGTCAGCTTCTTCTAATATTTTATATGCAATATGTTCAGTACGTTCCATGTGCAAATATTTCTTGCAAACAAACAAAATGCAAGTTCTACTAAAATAGATATTTTTCAGAATCACTCGACATCAGTAACTGTATTTCTCGAATGGTAAAGATGTGTTTGAATTTCTCAGAATTTAAATTAATCTTAATTGGAAACAAAAAAGTATTGAACGTAACACGTGCGTAAAGAGGGATGCACTCGTGGTATCTACGAAAACTCGCTCCTATCGTCGCTCGTTTTCTTGAACATACCACTCAAGCAACTGTACCCCTCTTTATCCACTCGTTTCGTTAATTACTGTAATTGCAGCACAAATATAATTTGGCCCTCCGTATGAGCTCAAAAAACATAATTTCCTATATCAGTTCACACACTCATATTAATAATTAGTATAATTATTGTAAGCCTCTTTTTAACGACATGGGTGTGCCCTTATAATGGTGTTGTAAAGAGTGTATTTCATAAATACATTTTTTAGGTATTCTTAATGAAATTGTGAAAGCTGAAAACAAATAACATCAAAATAATTTTGCAGATCTGATGAATAAAGAAAAGAATGCAGTGACACTTACGCTAACTTGGGCTGGAGTAACGTGGAGTATCTCATTGCTTGATTTCGTAGTAGCGATTTTATTTGGTATTGACTACCATAATATTGTGGTGAGTAAAAACTACTAATTTCAGTGACGGTGATAAATGTTCGGAAAAATTGTGCTTGCCTTTTCACCTACTTTTGCTCCTTTTCGAATAATTCACACCTTTTCCTCATTTTCACGTTCTCTCATCCGCTATCTGTCAGCCACACTCTTATTTCTATGACTAAGGGCTGTATTCATTGTCGTCACCCACACAAGGTAGGGTGTTTTTATGACATAAAACAGAACATTTCTGAAATATAGAAGATAAAATCGAGAGAAAACAGGACAGGAGCTTACAAAGAAATTATGCTTCACATGTGACTGCACTGCTTCACCGAGACAAGTACAAATTACTTTTTCTACGTAAAAAGTTATATTTTAACAACTTATAAACAACCTGCTGAATACGAAATTGTGGCTTCTCATTCAGAAAGATTTGAGATCTCGCAAGAGTTTCGAATTCCTGAGTAACAGGTTGTAGAATTCCTTATAGCTCATATCTTGAAAATAAATTGTAACATCACAATTGCTTAAATAGTTTCGTTAGTAAAACGTTTTTTCATCAACTCAAAAAGAGTTAACAATTGAAAATACTCTTTTCAACACATCATTTGTGTCTGGTACAGCCAGATAAAAATTCATGGATTGTTTTTCCATGGAGTGCTTCCAGTTTTAAATGTGTAGAAGACATCACACATTTTTTTATCATCTTTACATTACATCTTCCCATTCTTTAAATTTTCTAGATAAAATCTTATTGAAATGTAATAGCTAGGGAAGTAGCGAAAAACAGAGTGCATTTAGAAAGAGTAAGTTTATAGCCATGAACAAAACGGGACATTTGAAAAAAGAACAATCCCGTTAAAAACGGGACGTCTGGTCACCCTATAATAAGGAGTTACGCTGCTAGTATTGTACTACTTATGTTAAGTATTTTTTACGAATACGAAATGTGCATAAAGCATTTTCTTATCAAAAGTAACTTCTTATAGCTTAAGTATATCCTTATCCTGTAAGAAACGACTATCAATGCGGTCCTAAGTCTTGTAAAAAGTGACTATTTTTGGCAAAAACTCATTGATACGGAGAAAATTGAAAAATCCTGCTCCTATATGTAGCTTGTAAATTTCTTCCTCTATTACTTTCAGTAATCAGAATAAACGTTCGCTGGATACATGATATCGAAATATTGGTTAACGGAAAAACGTCTGTATGTCTCCCATTGCCTATATATTTCGATGCTTTTTTTTCTCCGAAATTTATATTCCTCGATGGATCTAAAATATTGTAATCGTGCGCCGGAAAACGGAGAATATATATATATATATATATATATATATATATATATATATATATATATATATATATATATATATATATATTCTCCGTTTTCCTTCAATAAATACATTATCAAAGATAAATATTTTTCTTAAATAAATATATTCTTCAAAATTATGATATTAATTGAAGTTATGAACACTTTTTTTGAAAATATTAGTGATTTTCAAATAATTTCGAGGCAAGTGTAAAAATGGAATCAAGATTTTCACAGAAACAACTCCGAGTTCTTTCTTTAAATTCTGGCACGTATAGAACACAATACATGAAATAAGAATCTTTTTGATTTTACATTTATGTTTCCAAATTTATGTAACTCTATTTATTTATTTTTCTATACTTCTTTTATTTTTTGCATTTATGAGAAGAAATATTTCAAACTATTTCTAAAATTCCTCAATTTTGTGAGATGAAAATGAGTGTGAAAACTCAACAAAAACTGCTATTCATTTGTTATTGCAATTCTCAAGATGTGATTACATACAATTTCTAATTTTATATACTTTGTATTAAGTTTATTGCTAACATTTTAATTTAAAAATAGCACGTTTGACAATCTTCCATTAAACCTTTAAGTTTCCTTGCCTATTTTAGAAAATTAAATTACTTTAAATAAGTAAAATTAAAAGTAAAGATATTAAAAGATAAATTATTCTAATGGAGGGCGTTCCTTCTGACTCTCTCGATGCCCGTAGGTCTTCAGCATACCCTAAATTTCTTGAATGGTGTGTGCTTACAGTCGGACTGTGGTGTCGCTGGTAGCTTATTTGCAAGTGTGGCGGGCATGTTGATGTCATTGAGCGCTCGTGGCTATGTCCTGTGGGTGCTGAACGTCGTCGCCGCTTCGCTTCTGTTTCGCGCAGCCATCAAGGTAAGTTAAGGCCAAGGCAAGGTAAGCTCTGTGAGTGCGTGAAAAAGAAATGTTTGTATTTCTTTGACTGCTGTCTGTACCGCCGGTTGCGGCACTATCTGTAGCGTTAAACAGCCGTGCCTTCTGCGAGGTTGCGAAAATGGAGTCTGTGCGGGGCGCAATTGAAGAGTCACGGTAAGAGCGAAGACCGCACACCGACGCGGCATGGCGTGAATCACACCACTGAATTCAATAATATAAAGGCTCGCGCTCGCGCTTCAACGCGGAAGATCCGTAGCCTACGCGGATTGGCTGCAGTGTAAGTTTTGCGTCACATGTTGCGTTATTAGCACGTTCAGACCTGCGCGGCAGGCGAGCGTTGCGGCAACGGATTGGCAGCGTTTCATCGGCAGCGAAATTTGTAACGCAGTCAATCGCGTTTCTTCCGCTACAGCTCGAGGTTTGTAGAAGTCCGCCAGTGTTCGGGAGTCTTCCCTCCCCTCTGGGTCGAGCGACCTTGCCAACCGTCACCAAACGCTGACTCAAATTTGACGCTCCGGTGTGAACGGTCCCAAGAATTCCGCGGCCGCGTCTAGCTCGGATCTTTCGGCGTCGCACCCGCTGTGGGTCTACCGCGCCGGTCTTAATATAAAGGCTCCCACAGATCGCCGCGAAACATTCACTGCCTGCGCGGAACGTCCCCAGCGAAAATTTCGCGTCACGTGTTGAAATCCGAGCAGGTGCAGACCTGCGCGGCAGGCGACTGGCGTGGCAGCGTTTTATTCGCTGCGGATTTCTATTCGCGGTCGGACGCATTTATTCCGCGGCCGCTCAAGTTTCGCTGTGAAAACCAAGGCAAAGACTCGTCAGGTGTCGAATATTTTCAACTCACTAGTGAATCTGACACGTCAGAACGGTCAGAAAAATACTTCTAATCGTGTTCAGTAATTTAATTCATTTTAAGTAACATGAAACTTCAATGTTTTAAATTTTTCGCCCTAAAAATTCTGTACATTTTATTAATGAAAAGTTTTAATAGAATATATATGAGTGCAATAACAAGTTGTTCTTCAGGTGAGATAGCTTCATGATTATCAAGTGTCAGATTTTCTTACGTCTTCTGCGATCAGATTCAAAATTTCATCAAAACTGGTCATTCTAGAAAATTCAAAGTGTTTCTCATCCTTTGTGGTATCAAGGTGTAAAATTCTCCGTCCTTTTATCTTTCTAGGTCAAAATCAAGGACCTCTTTTGTACGTTTTCTTAAGCAATATTAACAATTAGAGGGAAAATCGTAAATAAAGAAGAAAAAGTACAATACGACGTATGCTCAGAAAACGTGTTATGATTAACTTGGCATTTCTACCCTCTGCATGAATAGAAGCGAACCCACATTTATTGGATGAGGAAAACTGTCACCAAACGTTGACTCATAATTAACGCTCCGGTATTTACAGAGCTGCGTTTGAAGTAAATCAGCTGTTACGAGGTCATCCAATCGGAAGGCTGAACGCCATTATGACATCACTGTAGTGACGTGTTAAGTACCGGTTGGACGGCACCGTGACAGCAGATCAAATGTCAAGCGCAGCAATGCAAAAATCGCAGTATGGCGTGGAACTTTCCGCGCCGCATCCGCTGCGGATCTTCCGCGTCGGTCTGTGGGAGCATTAATAGTTGCGCCAGAGCATGGTACATTGTGGAGTAAATAATGTGTACATTACTTCTTGAAAGAAAATAGTATTTTCCCGATTATTCTTGCATAACTAGAGCATATTCGGCGGCGGCGATGGTGTAGCTGTTAGCGTAACGGACTGCTATACCCAAGTTCACGGGTTCAAACCCGATCGAAGCCGTGGATTTTTAAGGGCGAAAAAATCCTTCGTACGCCTTCCTTCGGAGGGGAAGTAAAGCCGGCTGTCCCATGTTAGTACATTTACTGCATGTAAAAGATCCTCAAGCCTAAATGATGCCTCTGAGCTAAATTCAATTCGCCTGTTTCGTCGCCCAAGTAATACCTTCTTTCTCTTGTTGAAAGGAGTGTAACAAAATTTGCGTGGTCAGACGGAAGAGCAGGCCTCATGGCCTGAGTCTCGCCACGTAAAATAAGGCAAATTCAATTCAATATTCATGGTCTTGTCTAATCGTTAAAAATCAAAGTAGCGAGGAATTTTACCATTCCCGTTTATTAAACTTAAATGATCTTGGCACTGATGTCAATCCTTATATAATTAAAATACCTGTTCTTTATTCTCCTTTCTTACGGCTAAATTGTTAAAGCTTTAACAATGGTTAAGCAAAGACCCTTTTGTGGTGCCATTTTGTAGCTAACTTTTAGATCCCGCTAGATGTGTATTTTTTGTCTCTCAAATTCAGTGTGGAAGAAACGCACAAATAAAAAATTCCATACTTAAGTTTAATGCGGTAGAACATACAAACCTTAGCAACACTCGTTGAATGTTCGTTGAGTAGAACTCGGAAACCGTACTTCCTAAAACCAATAAAACCGGATGCTGAGAGCCCCATGAGCCTCAAGGTATTTTTTATATTTTATTTTTAATTTGTGGCGACTGTTTCGCCCCAACGCGTCTCCAAGCCCCTTAGGGGGCGTTGAGCGCTTTGCGCTTTTGGAGTAATCCTCCATTTACATTATGACATATCCGTCACGTCTCGTCGAAGTCCGTTGTCAAGACGACCGCCAAGTAGCATCTCCGCGTACGTACCTCCCACCACATGCTCCTGCGTCACTACCAAGCGGCAAGAATTGGGAAAGAATTAGGACAGGGGTAGGGTTTAGGACACTCCACAGGGGTTGGACAAGCCTTTGTGAAGTAGCCAAACTCGTTTTATTTTAATAAATTTCACATGAGATTCGACGGGAATCGAACCCGGACCTCCTTGGTGAAAAGCTGAGCTACGAGATGACACATGCCATAGCCTTCAAAAGTCATAGTCGTCAAAAGTACTCACGCTGTAATCTTCAAAATAATACTTTTTGAAACTTCAGTTACATTATAGAAGGTTTAACGTGCTTGGTTACAATTACCCAATGACTCGCGTGCAATTTTGAAATCTGTAGATCTGTTAAAACATTAAATTGACTATTTCAAAGGGATTATCGCAAAGTGTCTCTTTTTTTATAAACGCTTACCAATATTGAAATGTTTCCAAGAGTAGTACCTGCTCCACTTCAAGTAACTCTTAGTACAGGGTCCGGCAAAACTTGGGTTCAAATAGCTATTTAATTCTCCTTTTAAAACAACTGAAGGGTTCAGTAGAAAAAGGTGCTATGCCACATTTTCTGCGAAATTGAGTTATTAGCATTATAGAAATTTTCAGATATTATTCTTATAGTGTAATTCGTTATTTAAATCCAATACGTTATTTTATATGCAAGTGTACAGTATTTAAATGTTTAAAAATGCATTGAAATATATGAGGGATGTTCAGGTAAAACCCTCATTATCTCGGAACTTCGTCAGTGTGGGATAGCCCCTTATTCTACTGAGCCCTTTAATTGGGAAATATGGTGAATATACGTGCAGGTCCGGCAAGAAGTAATTTATGAAGTACAAAGCCAAATGCAGTTTTTAGTACAATATCTCAGCTGCAGAAGTCGGAGGAACGTCTTGTTATATCCAAATCAACAAACAAGTTCGTTAAAAGGTAGATTATTACAACACACTTTTACAGGATAATGTACCATGGACAAGCGCAAGTGCCGTATAACTCGTAGATGTACCGAAGAGAATGCCAAGTCGCCGATTGCCAGTAGATGTCCAGATAAACTTGCCGAATTGCCAAACGTCCAGGAGAGAAGTCCGTTATCTTGCTGGTCACTTTTCACTACACTTGCACAATAAACTCACTCCTTCACTTTATCCGGGATCGCTTCGACTGCCTCCGGCTCCCGGAGAGGACTCAGGGCTGAAGCTTCGCCGGCCGGCGCGGCCGTGGCGCGTTGCAGCGCGCCGACCGAAGCGTGACGGCTGCGCGCGCTCCGCTGTCGCTTGGCCCCCGGCCGAACTCTCCGGGGGCGATGTCTTTGCATGCCTCCACCCTCCGCTTCCATTCGCAGGAGTCGTCGGATCGCAGCCGGCCTCGCCGCTATTCCGACTCCTCCAACAGCACTGTGTACAACTCCCCGGCGGACGCGCTCCAGGACAGGTAAGTTCTTTGGCTTAGGGTATGCAACGTGAGAAATAAGAGAACAATGTAAAACTCCTCAATATTCACCAGTACGAGTACGGTCGACTCCGATTATAGTGAACTTCTGACGAATAACATGTTTGGTTCACTATATCCGATGATGACAAAAGTAAATAGAATTTCTCCACAATAATTGATTTTATTAATATACAGCAAAATTCATTAACAGCACGAAATGAACATTTCAGTATATTTATTTGTACGTAAAAAAATTAATTATTTTAAAATTTTTGCTTCGTACATTTTTCATTTGTTCCTTCTCCAAAGGTCTCGCTCTCTCCATAATTGTTTCTGCATGGCCCTCTGTCTCTAAGTATGGTAATGCAGTCTTGGCACCTTTCAATGCCTCTTGCACTGTTAGAACAGCATCCCATTCACTGAATGCCCTTTCAATCGTCTAATAACATAGGAGAACAATTGGGTTCATTATATCCGAGTCGACATTACTTACTATGTGTCTTGAAAACCTTGTAAATATTATTTTAAAACTGTATAACTATTGAAATTTCACATTTTTTTTCGTTTGAGAATCGAAGACGAGCACAAAAGCTTTTTAAGACCCGTACACCCGCACATCCATGATTCTTGCTCATAAATTTTGCTATTAATACGTCTCTGATATTTTTAATGTTCGTAATGATTCTGAGAGTTGGTTTTATGGGTTTGCTTTAATTTTTTTTTTTCAAAGAATGTTAGAGTCTGTATAGACCTACTTCTTGTTTTCAATTTGTCCACGGCACAACAATACGATTCCATAAATATATTGTCACAATTGGATCGTGTTGTGCTGGCCATTCTACGTCACAGATGTGCATTGACGCCATTGTACGTCACAGATCTACAAATATACAATTGACTACAAATATACAGATGCTACGTGCTTTAAAATAAGGTAACAAACTTAAATAAAACTACAATGCTCATAAATTAATCTCGATGGAATATGACCCGACTTTTTGCGTCTTTCTCGGTCGTGCCGCCAGATGTCGCATGATCGTGACTGTATCAAGCAGTGCTGCAGATCAAGCGACATCTAGCGGCATGGCCTAGAAAGACGCGAAAAGCCGTGCCATATTCCATCGTGATTACAAGACATTCACAAGCCGCGTTACGAAAACCCAAGTATATGCTTGGAATTTGTTCCTATTTCGAAATTGTATCCACCCATTTTGTGGAGATAGATTCAGAGTTAAGTCATTTTCATACAATGTCTTGGAAGGAGAAATAGAGAGAGGAAGAGAGAGAGAGAGAGAGAGAGAGAGAGAGAGACAGACAGACAGACAGACAGAGAAAGAGAGACAGAGAAGAGAGAGGGAGAGAGACAGAGAAAGACAGAGAGAGGGCGAGACAGAGACAGAAGAGAGACAGAAAGACAGACAGTCAGAGAGAAGGAAAGAGAGCGAGAATAGCTGGAACAAAGTGTCTAAATATTATGTATGCCGCAGTTTAGCAGGGACCATTGATTACGAACACCCGCCCCCCCTCCTGCGAAAAATATACGAAAAATTAAAAACCTGCCGAGGCTCTAAGTGTTACAAAGTTCCACAAAAACGTCCCAAAAAATGAGGATCAAACATTCAAAAGGTGACATGTCCATTTGGAGAAAATTGAAATCATCTGTTGTTTTTACCTAGAATTTTATTTCCAGAAAGAAACGTGAAAAGTCTTACAATATATTAAGAAGTGCTCTATTCATTGGGTTAAAGACGGTGTTGAAAAGTGTAAAATTTGTGCTATATTTTTCATTTTTATTGGAAAGGAGCCTCTGGGATGGCTTATGGGCACTAGCTTCCCGTGCTGTGGTCCTGGGTTCGATTCCCGGTCGATGCAAAAATAGAGTTGTAGGTTTCCTTTAAACTCGTCCCGGTTTCTGTAGCTGTGTGACGAAGAAAAGCAAAAGCAGGCGGATCTTGCTAGTTACGGTGAAGATAATACATGTTCGCCTCATGTCGCCCTTACCCCCAAGCATGGGAATTTAACTAGGCCCAGGCATGGGGTTCATCGGTAGCTGGTCGGCGAAGTCGGACTACCGACCCAATAAAGCCAAATACATCTTAGAAAGGAGTGAAGTGGACGTTTGCTCATAAATGCGTGCGCGCGGCGGCGGCGCAGCCGCAGCATGGTGTTCCAGTCGCAGCAGCACCAGCCCTGGGTGACGTCGGGCAGCATTCCCCGCAGCCGGCCCGTGTCGACCGCGGGCATGTACCCGCCCCTCAAGGCGTGGGACGGCGGCTACCAGGACGGAGGCGGCGGCCGCCCCGCGCAGGCGCCCCGCGGCGCCCCGCCGCCCGCGCGGGCCATGGACCCCCCGCGCGGGCCGCCGCCGCCCGCCCCCACACACGCCCAGGGCGGCTACGGGTACCCCGACGTGCAGCGCGGCGGGCTCGCGGCGCGCATGACGCAGGTGAGTTACTTCACATGCCTCGTTACTAGAACGTCTTTGCAGGGGGCGGTAGCTCAGTGCAGCGCCTCTGACCGGGAGGTCCTAGGTTCCCACGCCCCACGGCGGCAGGAGTTTCGATGGCATAACGGAGTGGTGTCACCCGTGTTTAGTCATTATTTATAATGTGCAATGCTGCTGGTTGATGGGAGAATGTCATTCAGTAATGAGATGTTCAATGTGTTTTAATAAATCTTGTTTTTAAATGTTTTGATTGAATTTGAGTATTTAATTATTTTGAATAATTTAAATTCATCGTGTGCATGAAGTTTTCAATATTGAATATTGTTAAATTCACAGACGAAGTACAAAATACAATGTAAATTGATAGGATTATCTTTATATTGCAGCATCGAATTGAGGGTTGGGCATATCAGCGAAAGTAAAAATAGGGGGCCATAAAATTAATCAAGGCCCCAAGGCCACCAACTCTGTTAAAACGGCCGTGGCTACAGTAGTGGAAATGCTATACATTTTTCGTTCATTTTTTCCTATCATCGAGATTTGTCTGATTTTGTACGTGTGTGCCTACTGAGACGTCGATCGAATTCTGAATCTTTTATCTTTCGCACTCATGCCGTAAACTGTCTTCTGAGACGTCTCAGGGTATAGAACCATCACTGTCTGCAATAAACCTGCAAACCTCTTTCCGGCCTGGAGAAGTCAAGTAAATGTGTAAGGGGGAGGATAGGAGAAGGAAAACGTAGGAAAGATCGCGCGCGGTCTGTGGCCCGTTTGTTATGGTACTGCTCCGGCATTTGCCTGGTGCCGATCGGTAGTTCTCTGTGGTTTCAACCTCCGAACAACACCAGGCGAATGCTGGAGCAGTACCCTACCAAACGGGCGACGGATCGCGCGCGATCTGTCCTTCCTCTTCCTTGTCCTATCCTCTCCCCTTACACACACATACACTACCATGCACTACACTACCACGTATTCCGGGAGACCGTTCGGGAGCTTAGCGCTTGGCTCGACTGGGGCGGTGCCCCGCTGGTGGGAGAGTCCTGGTTAGGGGGAAACCCCGCTAGCCGACGGTAGGTCGGTGCCGGATCTCGCCAACCAGCGGAGGAAGATCACCGCCACCTCCCGATGATGCAACATGCACTAGAGTGGCCGGAAGGCTAACGCGGTGGGGGGGCGGGCTGTGCTGAGCGGTTTGTGTTGGGCGCAGGGCCCGCCGTCGCAGTTCGGCTCGCAGCGCGGCCCGGCGCCGGCGCCAGCGCCCGCGCCCCAGCAGCTGCCGCGCGCCGCCACCGGCGCCGCCATCCCCGAGCCCGACTACGACGCCGGCCACGCGCCGCGCCGCTCCGCGCTCAAGAAGGCGCCCTCCAGCGCCGCCCCCGCCCCCGCGCCCGCGCCCGCGCCCGCGCCCGCGCCGCCCGCCGACTGGCGACAGCCGCAGGTACGTAGCGCCGCCGCCAACCACGCTTTCAAAGAAAGGAAAAAGGCTTGCGCCCGAATCTTGGACTAGTTTCAGGCCCTACGACCTTCAAGTGAACGTCTCAACTATCATTTTCTCTTTTTCTCTATTCTTTGAGTGCTCGATCCAATTTTCAATCTTTCAATTTTTTTTCGTCTTCTTCTGGTACTCATTGAATTCCAGCTAATCTTGTTCTGATGAATTCTGTCGTGTGATATCCTTTTAAGATGACCAAGACAATTTAATCTCATGGCTTTGATTAAATTTGTTAATGATATATAATAAATAAAAAATGTTTTTATGGGGCTGATTTCAGGCCCCTCCAAAAGTTTTGGGCTACCTCCCAACACCCTGAATTTAAGAGAGCATATTGGATCTGGTAAAGCTAGCACCCCCACTTATTCAAAATTCAATTTTTGTATGGTCGAAACAACTGAATTTTGAGTACCTGTGCGCCATTTTTCGAACTTTTGACGGGGAGGCGTGAGTGTAAAAGAGAAACGTGGTGAACATGGGATTCATTAAGTAAATGCAGAACACAAAATATTGGTTTAAGTCAAAACTTTTTTCGTTTTCGTCTTTTTGTTTACCCTCTTCATTTTCTTTTTTTCTTTTTCTTACCTTTCTGCTTCTCTTTTTTTGTCTTCTTTCTCATTCTCCTCCCCCTCTTCTCTTACCTATCTGCTACTTCATCTCCTCCATCTCCATATTTTTGGCGGTTATGCGATCTCTCACAGCCTCCCTGTGAGGTTGGCTGCTCGGCCCAAACATGCACACCCTTGTGTCTTGGGGGGGGCGTCATTCTATCCTAACCCTCTCTGCTGGTTAATTTGTTTTGCAATAATTTGTTTTATGCAATCCAAAATGCATCTCAGTATTGCAGTGCAGGAGCGCTTGCAATTCATTTTTCAAACCTGAACTCTAGATAATATTTAGAATGTATTTTACATTATATTTAATTTTTTACTTGTCTTCCTGCTTTTGTCCCGAATTCACCTTATCTGCATATATTTAAACCACCAATGGTATTCATTTAGAAAGAAATTTGAACTAACAACTCAACAAAACTTCGTGAATTTGATTTAAATGCTGAAACGTTGATGAAGTGATTTATATTTGTGATGTGAAGTGATTTACTTTTGGTAAAAGTACTATGCGTACTTTTGGATGATGAATAAATTAAGTTTAAATTCACAAGAGAAGAAGTATAATTGAAGTTAAAGAGATATTTCAAACTTATCTTTATAAATACGCGAGAAGAAAAAATATGAAAAAGAGTAAGTTTTACAATTTGGCATTTGTTTGAAAGTATTATTACAATTCATAAATTTCATAAAAAGAATATATGTGAGTAAATGGATTTTGAAGACTATAAATAATATTTTTAGTGCGAAAATCAGGATCACAGAGTATTTCCAGACGGGAGCAAGACAGAGAGGGACGGAGCAGGGCAGGGCGGGAATGCAATAGAATAGATAAAAGTAGGCTTCGCCGCACGACGGAAATAAATGGAATTCCTTTTCCTGGCTAATAAATTATTATGATAAATATCCCAGCAACGTACGGTGATTTAGCTAGTATGGTATACTAGCGTACCTCTGCGAGAACTCTCGCATGTTAAACCTCACCTCCTTCCCTATTTTGCCATTTCCATATTAAGCGTGTAATATACATTTTTCTTCAAGACCTTCTTATCCTTCGTCACTCTTTGTAATTCATAACAATACAATACACCTTAGTCAATACAAACTATTTTTATTTAACGTTATTACCCAGCAGAGAGGTACACCCGTGTAGTTCAAACGCGTAGAATATCAAGTAATTAGTTTAATTTGACATAAAGTTGTAGATTCTACAGGTTGTGATCAAGCGGGCTTAAAACGAGAAGCGTCGAATGTTCAAGAAGATCCCATCAAATCCGAACGATGTGTTGCGGGTTGCATGTGACATGAATATTTAGATGCGTTGTTTAAACAAATCTTTCATATTTTTAAAGTGAAAGTGCAATTCGTCACGTCTCCGTGACATTCTCTTTCTTTGGAGATATCCTTTGTAAAGCTTGGCGGCGTGTGAGAGGCGCAGCGCTGAGTGGCCGCCCTGTGCCCGCAGAGCGCCCGCGGGTGGCCGGCCCAGCAGCCGCAGGTGCCCATGTCGCCCGACGGCAGCGGGGGCTGGGGCCCCTCCACCGGCAACCGCTGGGGCGGCGGTGGGTACGACAACCGCGCCTGGCAGGACGGCGGCGGCGGCGGCGGCGGCGGCGGCGACCGCTGGGCGTCCCGCACCGGCTTCTAGCACAGCACATCACGGGACCTCCCCACCTCTTCACTTCTCATACGCCCTTCACGAACAGTGTTGCCAGATGCCGAAGGAGGGAATCAGGAATCGAGACTGCGCAAATGCGGAATTTTCCGCATCAACACCGCGAAACCGACATGAGCGTGAGGCCTGACAGTTGAAGTTGAACTGCCTTGACGGTTTCTTTAGCCAATGCTGTATATTATTTTCGTTTCTTTAATTCCAAATAAGAAGATTAAGGGGAACCATTCTAAAAAATATCATTATCATTATTAACCTACAACATACCACAAAGGGCAAAGGCCTCCGGCTTTAGCTGGGTTAGGTTCATATTTGATATATAGGTTGTTATTTGTAAAATCACTAAAGTAAAATTATCAAAATCATCAAGACAATATATAAGCGAAACAAAGTAGTAGCTATGAGAAACTGTATAATAAAACAAACTATAAGAAAACAAATATATGAAAGAATCAAAATAGAAGCTATAAGAAACACTAGTTGCACTGCAGATCATCAAGTGCATCAAACATATTTGTGTCCATTTGTAAGGATTGTGGAAGGACCTCAAATAGTCCCGAAGAAAATGCGCAAATTGCGGAATCTGGCAACACTGATTCACGAATGTCGCAGTTCGCTTTGGACATGTGTTTCGAATGTGACTCAAAAGCTGTTTGTAGCGTGTTCTAAGAATATGATACGTGACCATATGATAGGGATACGACGAAATAAGCTCGCTCACTGATTTCCCTATGATACGATGCCGAACAATAGAAATCTGCTGTTGTATTGAACCTGGGCACACATCTGCCATCAATGTCATGCTGATACTTAATCAAGGAAATGAATCGCTGTTTTTTACGTAGGTTTCATAATAAAATTGGGTTTGGAACTAAATTTAGGTTATAGAACTTCAAATAGACAATAAAGTACTTTTGGAATTTCAGATGTTAAATATGATTTCTTTACTTGAGTAAATGAAATGGTGGATTTGTATGGAGAATGACGATAATCTTGTCTATGTCCTTTCGCAAATTATTCTTGCTTTAAATAGTCTTGCTTTGCTTTATAAAAAAACTAACTTTCTTAATTTCTCATGGTATAATCATCAATCTCTATTTCAGGGATTAAATTTAATGAATATTCGTATGAACTTTGCTCCTTTTCACATTATATACTATATCTTTCATCAGTAAAGAGAACGACACACTTCGATACTCATTGAAATGAAAGATACATAATATTTAAATTTACAAGAGCAAATGCATACTCCGTATCATATTCATGCGTATGTGAGCACATTTCATTGAATGATGTCTCAGAAAGCAAGTGAATCATGAAGATAATATTCACAAAAAAACCAATTGGTTAATGACAATATGCACAAATCTGTTATGGAAAAATATGTAAAAATTATATTTCTTTTTAAATACTGTAATAAATTATTATTAGATTTTTACTACACATGTATCAATACTAGGATGGATATCCATAAATATATATGGTCAATTTTGGGGAAAAGTAGGGAACCTTCATTGTGCGTCAAATGTTTATTGTAGTACCATGTTGTAATGTGCCCAGAATTAAAACTCAAATAGATATGAAAACAGCCAATCAATCACAGACATTGATAAAACCTCTGATGAAAATCAGTCGAAGGCAGGCTCGTGTTAACGAACGGGCTTGAAGGGCCCGGGCCCAGGGTCCCCCAATGTTCAAGGGCCCCGGAGAGTTCTTAAAAATATTATTTAATTCTAAGTTTTTCAAAAACTAAAATAAAAAACTCATAAAAAGTGATGTATGATTAAACTGTTTGTAAATAAATTGACATAACGGAGCGAGTGTCGCCCATCATTAGAAAATACTTACAGTATTGAATGTTGCTGGTTGATGCAAGAATGTCACACAGTCATGAGAAGTTAATTCTTTTTTTTAACAAAACTTGTCTTTAAATTGAGGAAGAGGGGAGAGATCGGTGAAAGTAAAGAGTAGGGGGTTCCTAAATTAACGTAGGCCCAAGGTCCCTCAAAGCTGTTGAAATGGCCCTGGTTGAAGGTTGTCAATTCGTCTTTCTTCATACAATATTTTACCTCATAGTCCTTGCAAAGAAAAAAATATGGATACTCGATTAACTGAGAACTATAATCAACAATACTAGAATTATGCTGGGATTATTTGCAAAAAATTAAATTCAATATAGGCCTATTCTTCTAACGTTGAAGGTGTCAGATATAAAAGAATTGTGTAGAGTTTTGAACACATACTTCACAGAGACACCATCCCATGAGGACACCGAACCTGAAGTCGTAATTTATTTTAACAGAAATATTAACTAGAAAAAATGTAGATTATAAATCATTCAGTCTTAGGGTGAACACTCATGCATTTCTGCTTTATTATCTATTGCTGTTAAGTTGCAAAATTAAATTTAATGGACAGCAATGAGCAAGTTACTTAATTTTATAAGTTAGCACTTTCTCTTTCATCAGGTTTCTACTGATCAAGAGTACAATCATTCACGTGGTCACATGAATGTAGTTAATAATTTAGAAAAACCACGTTTCCCAAGAGTAAAGTCGAGAGATAAGGTATCGATTTTATCGTCAGCCTTTTAACTCACGCGACAACTGTCGTCCCTTTCAAACTAAATCATATATAATCTCTTTTGCTTATTTCATTCCCCCATTCGCCATATTATATTTCATTCCTCAGTAACTATCTTACTTTTCCCCATGCTTTGTTACGAAATGGAAATACATTACCGTATGATCTACACACGTCTATTCAGAGTCATATTTAGGGATGTTGTTGTAAATTAAGAAACATTATTGAGACTTATCACTCTAAATTTAAGAATTCTTCTTTTTATTTACATCTCAAATATCAAACTACTTTAAAAATACCAATTCTTGATATTTTTGCAATAAGAGCTGCTCTAATGCCAAATCTAATCGCCGCTATTTCACGTAGTCGAGTGCGTCAGATTTCGAGAGGATAGTTTTATATTTAAGTTGTAAAAACGCACACTGTTCAAAGCAGCGTTAATCCGGGAGTACCAGCAATAAATCAGCGAGACCCAAGCGTTAGATATTGGCAAATGGAAGGGCGTGATCTTCTAGCGACAACCTTCTTTGCATTTTTCTACGGTTCATTTCTGAATAATTCTGTATCACACATTAAACAACGCTGTATCAGTGTGTACACAATGTTTCTACGCCGTAGATATATTGTGTTCCCTAGAGTCAGAGGTTGTGTTGCCTCTTAAGTTGTTGTTAAATATTATCAAATGAGTGTTTCAAACTGACTGCCGTTTAAACTTAAATATCAGGTGAATACTGAGTTCAGCTCAATTCTGAATAGTACAAGAGAACTCAATTGAGATATCTAACAAATGCATTGTGTGAACTGAAATTCAATTTTGCTTGTATTTCCGGGTTAAAGTCACTGAAATTAATAACTAATATCGAAATGGTACATACTTGTAGTTAGTACTCTCTTAATAGCAATAAGAGTTAAAATCCTGTTATTTTGTCGCCTCTGATATTTCAATGTATTGCGAAAACAAGATGATTGTTAGTAGATATCAGCATTCAAAAATAATTTTTTTTCGGTTCTTCTGAAGCATTTCGACCGCCTATATTCTAAGTACATCAAAACTTTAGTTTGAGTGGTCTCTGCAATATTGATGGTAATATTATTGAGCTGAATGAAAAAAATAAATTTTTTTTCGTATTACTTTGTTACGATTTTGTTGCGTATATTTCTACCGCATAGTCTATTGAAAAGAACTCACAAACAGCACTTAAAATATGCTTTACATTTGCAATAATAAATCAATTTGGCGTCCAATTTTAGTTATTAAATTTCAATTAAAAAATATTTAGACTTCAAACCAAAAGATACCAAATAAAATTGAAATCAACAATTTAGAGACCACTGATGTAATAAAATTAATAGTTTCGGTTCTGTGAAATTTGATTCCTTTAAAATTCTGGATACATGACACAATCTTTGCGACAAGCCACTTTACCTACACTTACGTCGCGCATTCGGTTATAGGGAACCTGAACCTCGGTTGTAGTGAACCCTGGAAATTAATTGGATCTCGTATCTTATGAGGCGATTGATAGGGCTTTCGGAGATTGTGATGGTATTCTAACAGGGCAAGCGGCATTGAAAGGCGTCTAGACTGCATTGCGATACTTAGAGACATGGCAATGCCGAATCAAGGATGGAGAGAGTACGAACTCTGCATAAGGATCTAATGAAAAATGTACGAAGCAAACAATTGAAAATAATTGTTTTTTAAGTACAAATAAAAATATTGAAATTTTCAGCTCGTACTATTAATGAATTTTGGTGTTTATTAATAAAATTAATTATTGTGGAGAAATTCATATCATTTTGACATCATCGGTTATAGTGAACCAAACGTGTTAGTCCCCAGAAGTTCACTATAACCGAAGTCGACTGTATCTGTACTTGAAGCTCTTTCAGTCTGGTCAAAAGTGCCAAAGCTAAAACAATTTCCTGAGTATGAAACAATGAGTAACTCTTCAGCCGCCTATCTCTCATTCCACGCACGTGCGTTAACAGGCTCTTATCGACAAAGAGAAAGATTTATCTTCCATTCACCTTTGATTACGTAGCTACACTTATCAATCAAATAATAGAGAGCGTACAAAATCGACTCGGAGATCGGACGAGAATCTTTGATAACACGTTAAACCTCTCCATTGCTTTTTACGTTGTAATCTTCATCCTACTACTACAGCCTATTACTACAACCATTAGCAATAGGCTTGGAAAATGATACGTGTACATTGAAAATACGTCATTATCACATTTGCATAAAACTTGGGTTACCATACGTCCTAAAAAGAGGCGGGATATGTCCTGAATTTCGACATGTGACCCGCTATCCCGCCAGATTTTTCTTTGAGGGTCCAGATACCCTGAATTTGTATACTCTGTTATAATTCCAGACAGTCCCACAAAAAAAGCTCTTTTTTAGAACACCTTGTGAACTACATCAAAGGACTAGGCGGTATACTTGGATTTATTCAAAGCTGCGTCTAGCATAAATCAGCTGTTACGATGATATCCAATCGGAAGGTTGACCGCCGCCATAAGGACGTCACTGTAGTGACGTGTAAGTTCACGATTGGATGGCGCCGTAAGAGCTGATGACCTGCCCGACGCAGCTTTGAATAAATCACAGTATACATAGTATCAATACACACAGTATCATAGTATCACTGATTTCCGAAATAAATGAAGATAAAAATTAAATCCTCGAAACCATTAAAGGGAATAAAGGATAGCGGGGAATAGGTTACAAACATTTTATTGAAAACCTTTGTAAAAATAGCAGTAGTCATATATTTTATAACAGTATACAACGATGGACTAGATATCCTTCGTGGACGCTCGTTCACGACTGGCATAAGGCGTTACAGAGTCGATATAATGATATACCCTCTCCCCGGCGCTGGGAGGCGCGCGTATGGATGCCCAGGTTAAATAATACTCATTAGGAATAATTAAATAATTAAGATCTATAAATACTACAAGATAAAGTATGTATAGAAAAGTTGTCCAACAGTCGCTTCGCGAATACATCACCGGATTTACTGGGACAAGAGTAGCACGTGAGAATAATCAAAAGGTATAAATTAATTAAATATACTATTGTAATACTTAATGCTTGTAATCAATTAACAATATTTCACTCACGACTACTTATTATATCTTAGTTTGCAGGATAATCTATCAGAAAATTATTCTCCCATGATACATATTTCCCTTGCTTCTTGCTTTGAAGAAGAGTATATTGTAGTTAATACAATATTTATAGATTAATAAATACTAAATACAGTTTAAATTAAAAATCATTGGTGATGTTTTCCGCGAATGCCTTGGCACATTTGAAATTCCGGCAAAATGCCGAATATATGTTGGACAACCTTGACAATATGAATAATTGTGTGTATTGTACACTCATTTTGGACCAATTGTTTGACCCTTCAGAATTCATGGGTATGTCAGATTTATTTCACTACTTGGAACCATGTAAATGTCTAGTTTCATCTAATGGTAAAGGGTTTTGCCGAATGATCTCCTTCTATAAGAGGCTATTACTAGAAGAGAAGACAAATACCGCTCTTCTTTCAGAGACAACATGTCTGTGAACTGAGAAAATGGCAATTATTTCTTATTTCTATCCTACTTGAAATACATTCTTGAAAAAGCCCTATTTCATTTAATGATATTAATTCCCAAAGTGGCCCCACAAATATATGCATTTCATTTCTAACATAAGTACAACTTCCTAGAAATCAATAGATTAGAAACTTTGATTTTTGAATGGCTATTAAAATATTTTCGAAGTGATTATTAAATTTGCGAATGCTTCTGAAATATTCCTAATTTTTGTTTTATTGTTTCCGAACCATATATTTAACATGGGGACTTAGAGACAAGTAAACACTATGGGAGTGAATGTTCTCTTGATATGCTAAAAAAGCACCTCTATTTAAAGAACAACTGGAAAAAGGAATGCTGTATACGTAGTACATAAATAGCTGTATAAAGCTTGTATTCCATCTAGCTATAACAGGAAAATTGATAATTTTCAAATTTTTGATAATGCCATTCAAATAAAAAAGTAAACTGCGACAGTCTTCAGCTTTGAGTAAAATTATTTAGTGTGATTCAATTATTGCACTGATGATATCAAATGGAATTACGTAGGAAACCTTTTTTAGTCAACAAAAATCATTCAAATAAGCCGGTATAATCTATCATTTTATATATTTTATGTTCGCAGAATTTTTGTTTTTTATTAAAATTCAAAAATAACTTTTGTAACTAGCGCAGAGAGTAATCGATTACAACACTCATTGATCACAAAATTGAGGAAGTCAGTAACAATTATACTGGTAGACGATATTGTTCCGAGTGAGATCGTATATATTGTTATTGATCAACAGTGGGAATGAATTTCGTTTCTGGTGATTAAAAATGTAATTGTATGAATCTTCAAATGTTCAAATAAAAGGAATTCAAGGATGTTATTTTCCAATACAAACCTTCGTGAAGTTGTCGTGATTTCGGAGGAAGAACCCTCTTATCACGGTTCGATAACTACAAAATGACGTAGAGGCTTCAGTAAGGTTGAGGTCAATCGGTTCCAGACAAATCCCGAAGGACACATGACAGAGGTGTAGGTGGATTCATTTCTGAAAGAAGAGATGTGGCCAGCCAACATCCCTCTTCCAACTTAAAACTAAAAAGTTTATTTATTCAGTACGTAACATATTGAGTGACCCTAGGAAACTTTCTGGACAAATGGTTCTTTCAATAAAAGAAGAATAACTAAAGTAACTGTGTACGTTACATCTGGAGACCGAATTTTAAATAGAATTACTTCTTTCAAAATAAACACGAGGCATGCAAAAATCAACATCCTGTAATCATGTTGCAACTTTGAAGTTGCATTTTTATGATAATTATTAATTTAATGTTCCCACTTCTAGCATTTCTTTTGTGTTTTATTCAGTTTATAATAAACAAACCGATAAACATAACGAAAGAAAGTGATAAGATCATCTACTCTTTTAAGAATTTTAAAGAGCCAAAATATTTTCAGTTTGAAATGTTGAATGTAACAAAGAACACTCCTCGTGAAGTACAATGCAATCTTAAATAATGACGAGTTTAATATAAAATAAATTTGTATCAATAGGGGCGGATTCTGATGGCCTAAAACGTCGCCAAAAATAATCATTAAAATAGTCTTAAAATGATTTTAAAATGTTCTAAAGCAAAGAAAAATGACGTAAAAATTGACGTCAATACCAGCTCATAAGAAAAACTCAAGCTATTGAATACGTTACTAATGTAATCGAGGCTTCTTCAACAAGTTTGCAAGCTCAGTTCAAGCAAACTTAGGTTGCAAACCTTCGGTTTGGACCGTTCTTTAACAGGAAATCTCTGCCTTTAATTATCCCTAAGTCGGTCGAAATGCCAATGGCGCTGATAGGCGTCACAGGGACCTTAGATGACATACTCACAACGGTTGATATTACAATTTCTGAGCGATGAAATCGAATAGGCTGTTGAGTAATTCTGTTTAGAACATTTTTTACATGTAAATATTGTTTGTGGCACGTTCCATTAAAATGATCTTAAAATGGAGTAAATCGGCGAAAATGCTTTAAAAATTACGAAAAAAGGAATAAAATATATGAAAAATACAAGAAATGTCATATAAAAATGGGTCATTTGCTATTGATATAACAAAATGAATGTATATCCTTATAAAAGGCATTGTTCTAAAGTGAAAGGAAAAAAATGACATTTCGTTAAAATCCGCCCCTAGATATCAACTTTCTTTTTTGTTTCGTGAGTTTCCCTTTAAAATCCGGTCTCTGACGCTGTTTGTTTCCCTAGACTCGCCCTCATGGCTGGAAGCGGTCGTAGGGCGCGTAGTAGACGCGCGCCATCTTGTGCGGGGCGGCTGCGAAGGGCTGGGAGGGCGCGTATCTCGGGTGTGGGAGCGCGTTGAGGCGCGGGGCGGCCGCCTGCGGGCGGTAGAAGCGCGGGACGGGGCCGTGGGCGTGTGCGAAGGCGGGGGCGGGGCCGCCGGGGCGCGGCGGGGGCGGGGGAAAGGTGCGTCCTCGGCGGCCGCGGCCGGGGGCGGTGCCCGCGGGCGCGCGCCACGCGACGCCGGGCGGCGGCGGCGGCGGCGGCGGCGGGACGAAGGCCGAGGGCGCGTCGGCGCCGGCGCCGGCGGCGAGGGAGGCGTCGGCGGCGTCGGGTGAGAGCGGCGGAGGCGCCGGCAGAGCGCGCCCGCGAGGGGTGCCCACCGCCACCAGGTGCTGCTGCTGATGCTGGTCCTGACCGCAGATACATTACATTCACTCCCACTGGGACAGATTCACTAGCGTATACAACAAAAACATCAAATTGTAACGTGTAGAACATAACTAGTTTTTCTACATCCATTGTATAATGCTCACATTTGAGGCCTGTAACCGGTTGCATTATGATAATCATTACGATACATTATGATACAGGTTGTTGACCAATGACAGAGAAGTTTACAAACTAAGTATTGAGATTGAATTAATCATTGAGAATTGTTCCAGTAAATGTTTCGTTTGATTGTTTACAGTAAAATTGAATTTAATATTATATTATGCTTGTCGATTTTAATATCTTTTATTAGTAATATTTAATTTATATTTAATTATTAATTTAATATTTTTTGTGGAATATTGTTAAAAAAAATTGGATCGTAATTGCACTTTGATCCTATTTGACTAGCGTAGTACTCCCTCACAGGTGGATTGGTAACCAGAGCCACCTGGTCAGCACGCGAGGGTAAAGTTAGATGGCCTTGGCTGAATCCTACATTACAACTGCCACGAAAGTATTCAATGTAAAAGTTTAACTTGCAAACGTCATTGAAAAATATCGTATGAATCTCGATGGAATGAGTATTAATACACTTGTGTGAAGTTTACGATACTTCCTCGTATCCTAATATCACAGTCGTGTATGAATACCCATCATTACATCATCGTTTCATAATGTACTATTGTGGCTTAAGTGGTGGGTAGTGCATCGGACGGTGGCTAGCACGTCTGAACTGTTAGCGTATCCAACTGCTACACAAAAATGTGCGGGTTCAACTTCAATCGAAGCCGGGATTTTAAGGGCAATAAATATTTCGTAGGCCTTTTTTGGAGAAATAAACTCGTCCGTCCCATGTAGTATACTTACTACATGTAAACACTCTCAAGGCCAGAAAGAATGAGTAAAACTCGAATCGTTGCCCGAACCTTTCGCTGCCAAATGTGCATGATATAGTGGCGCATTAGTGCTAGTCGCACTAGAGCGACCCGTATTAGAATATAGCGCGGTGTGTTGGGACCCGTACAGAATATTGCAGCAAGTAATCTAGAAGACCAGCGCAGAGCATCCAAATTTACCTTCAGGGATTCAAAAAATAGAGATGTATGGGTGTCATTCGAAAAAAGGCGGATAAAGTTGTGATTATGTGCTATGTACAAAGCATACACAGGCTATCCTGCTTGGAATGAAATCCACTGTCGTCTAGGAAAACCTACATACTTCAGTATCGCGGTTCACGTACACATAATAAAGACAAGAATGCAGAAAACGTACGCCGGGAATTTTTTATTCACAAACCGAACTATTAGAAACTGGAACAGTTTGCCTGCAACAATCTTAGAATGCTTTCCTCAAATTGTGAGCAAATTTAAAAATAAATTAGTTTTCTAGCTAATTATATTATTACTATTATTATTATTGTTGTAGTTGTTATTTTCATTTTATTACTATCTATGTAGTGCAGCGTAGTGTTGTGTAATGAAGCCGAGGGAAAGAAATGCATCACAGTTAAGTGTTGTGTAGAGAAATGAAGTGAAGTGGAATACGCTCTACGCGGTGATATGATGAACTATTCATTATTTATTATTGTTTTTAATTAACTCCTTTTTGGAATTTATTGTTAGTCAATGTAAGCTTAATGCATGTACAGTTAAGATATTCTGCCACCAAGTTACAACACTTAATTGCAAAATTCATAATTATAATAAATGTTGATGGCGAAAGGATCGTAAGGAAATATGCCAGGTGAAGCCGGATGGCCTAAAGTCTCCCGCTTCGCAAATTTAGATATCACTCAATTGAGTGTAATGAAAATAACAAAACAACAATAAAATTGAAATAATAAAATAAATGTTAAATACATGCTATAATAGTGAATATTTAGATAAAACATGTCGAAAATTAGTGTTGTTCAAGTTCACTTTACTTTACCACAGTGCATAGTTTTACGTTGCAGTACGCTTCATTGCATTGCTTCACGCAGCATCACATAATTAACATCTTTCAATTGTAACTAATTCTAATTTATTTCTATAACTACGTAAACTTGAAAGAAAGGTTTTGAAAGTTGCTGCAGGTGAACTGTTCCAATCTTTAATTGTTCTCGTTTTAAATGAAAATTTCTCAACAACGGTTAATAGTTTCTTGCCTCAAATTTTGTGAGTGTGAAGTGAAATTGTGAAGTGAATGTGAAATTTTGTGGGCTCTGCATAAAAAGTTTGTTTTTTGTAGTCTAAGTTGAGTTTATGTCAAACCGGTTGACCTACGTACGATTTATAATGAGCATAAAGCTTCACTCTTGTTTTTCTTGTTTGTAGTGTCTGTCATAACTATATAAGGTGCAAACTCTGTAAGTAAATTTGGATGTTTTCACTCTATTCTATGTAGGTTCTCTAAATGCAAAATTTGGAACGGGTCCTAATATGTGGTTCCATACTCTTTGAGAGTGTAAAATTGTTTTCATATCCCTTATTTCTCCCCGATTTCTTTTGGTTCGTTATTCATAACCCGACCAAGCGTAGTGTAGGACTGAAGAGACACCGGCGCATCTGAGAAGTAACAAGCGAGAGTTGTTAGCGCTGGGGCGGTATAGTCTGATGCGTTCATGTTCCTGTTCCAAAGCATTTTTGCATGATATAGTACGTAACGCAAATTAATCAACCCAATTAGTTTTTCCTCGGATAAATTTCCATAGAAACATTATGTTAATCACATAGAAAGCACTTAATAATTTGATCACTCATTAACGATTTGAAACATCTCCATTAAGCTGAATTTTACATGAATTAATAGTAAGTAAGTAACGATGTTCAAAAATTATAGATGGTTTTTATTATATCTAATAATTTCATATACTCATGTTCTAGAATTTGTTGGTAGCATGACGAAACATGTCGTCACTTTTAGGGACTCAAGCTACTTCCATTGTTCAAATTGTCATTAATATTGATTAATATAATTTTCGAGCGTCGGCATTTCTCCGTGATTTTAAATGAACTGTTACGGGTTTTGTTGAACATAAAATGGCATTACACGAGGATTATATAGTACATATCTTCAGACCTTGGTCAAAATCAGTGCTTGTTTTTCAGTTGCCCTGAGTATACCAATAGCTCTGTCTCTTTCTCCCCGAAGCAAAACAAAGCGCAGGGCTGCCTTCACGGCTAGTCCTACACTCCCCTTGGTCGGCGTATGCATTGGCCTCTGAACGTATTCAAAGCTGCTCACCTGCCCGAGGTCGAGCGCCTCGTACAGCACTGATCCAGCGACCGCCTGGTCCTCCGACGCAGCCGGCAGCGCGTCTTGGACCTGTAGGCAACCGACAGACGAGAAGCACTTACTTGATTAGTTTGTTATTGTCTGGAAAAAATCTTCATTTTTAGTGAATATTATGGTTGCAAGATTCCTAATTTGTTGTTTCAAATTTTAAAAAATCTACTACAGTCGTTTGTGTTCAACAGAATACTTTTTGTGACCAATCTCAACCAAAACGTAGTCCCCATTGTGTGATTGCGTCTCCTTTACACATTGATTCACAGACTAATATCCACAAAATTCATCATTCTTTTAGTTGTCCTCATTAACTTTCTCTTAACATTTTAGATATTTATAGAGATAATTTTAAACATATAATTACTCTTAATAGATTATGATAATTCATCCTTAATTCTATACTGCTCACATAGTTCTACATCTAGCAACTGTAAGCGTTATAACCAGCCACAAATTCTACCAGACGTTGTGACGTCAAACGCTTGATCTCCAAAGATTTTAAGCTTCATTCACAATGCAAACGTAAACGTAAGGTAGCCGCAAAACCTAGAAATGAGTTATAAGGAGAGACCATTCACAACACTTTGACGTAATCGTATACGTAAAGCCGTAAATTTAAGAGTTCACAAGCACCAAGCTTTTACATTAAGTTTACGTCGCAATTCTACCGCAGACCAATCAGAGAGTAGCATGAAAGAAACAGACACGGTGGATTTTACATTGTGTTCTGGTAGTTTGTGGTTATGTCATTTCTGTTATGTACTGTACTAGTTTGCGATCGGTTTTGATGCGAGTAGTGAATTCAAAGTAAGAATTTGGGCTACTTTTCGTGTGACTAACTTGACGTGGCGAATAAAGTAATTATGTTCGACGAATTACTCCTGAATTTAGTGCAAGATAATTCTTGTTTATAAAATAAAGGAAATTCGAGCACAAATACAACAGCTACACACATATATAAAGACAAATCGATAGTAAAATCGAAGAAAAAGCTGGTAGCCACAGTGAAAAATTCTTTTCACGATACTACGTGGAAACGCAACAAACAAGATACAATAGGTTGAAATCTGTTTGGTTTAGGCGAAACTTAGATTTCAGCTTACATTCGTTGTTACGTTTAAGTTTGCTTTGTGAATGAGACCTTACGTTCACTATGAATGCTTGTTTTCACGTGTAAATTTTACTGCTAAGTTTACGACCCTACGTTATGTTTAAGTTTGCAGTGCGAAAGAGGCCTAACGTTCGACATTATGAATGCTTGTTTTTATGTGTAAATTTTACTGCTAAGTTCACATTACGTTACGTTTAAATTTACATTGTAAATGAGGCCTTACGTTCACCATCGCGAATGCTTGTTATAACGTGTAAATTGTACTGCTAATTTAGCGGCCTTACGTTACGTTTAAGTTTATATTGTGAATGAAGTCTTACGTTCGTCATTGTGAATGCTTGTTTGTACGTGTAAATGTTTCTGCTAAGTTTGCGGCTTTACATTAGGTTTAAGCTTGCAGTGTGAATGAGACCTTACGTTCGTCATCATGAATGCTTGTTTCACATATAAATTTTACTGCTAAGTTTACATTACGTTACGTTTAAATTTACATAGTGAATGAGGCCTTACGTTCGCCATCATGAATGCTTTTTTTACATGCAAATTTTACTGCTAAGTTTACATTACGTTACGTTTAAATTTACATAGTGAGTGAGGTCTTACGTTTGTCATCATGAATGCTTGCTTTTACGTGTAAATTTGACTGCTACGTTTACGTTGCGTTTACGCTTGCATTGAGAATGAGGCGTGGCGGGGCGGCGTACCTGGTAGTGGCCGGACGCCGTGCACGAGAGCAAGTTGGGCTCGGCGCCGAAGCCTCCGTGGTGGTGGCTCTGGCTGCTCGTCGCCACCACCAGATGGTGCGACGCCTGAGCCTGGGGCTCATGACCCGACGAGTCGTGCAGCGTCAGCTCCAGAAACTGTTGTTGACCTTGCAGTTGCTGTTGTTGCTGCTGTTGTTGGAGGTGCTGTTGTTGTTGTTGTTGTTGCTGTTCTTGCTGTTGTTGTTGAAGTTCTTGTTGCTGCTGGAGCTGTTGTTGCTGTGCCTGAATTTGCTGTTGATGTTGGTGTTGCGCCTGGAGTTGCTGTTGCTGTATTTGCTGTTGCATTTGCAGATGCTGCTGGTTCTGGAGATGTTGTTGAGCTTCCAGATGCTGTTGAGCTTCCAGTTGCTGCTGAGCTTGGATATGCTGTTCCAGTGACTGCTGAGCTTGGATTTGCTGTTGAGCTTGGATGTGCTGCTGGGCTTGAATCTGCTGTTGAGCTTGAATCTGCTGTTGGGCTTGGATCTGTTGCTGAGCGTGGATGTGTTGTTGAGCATGTAAGTGATACTGGGCTTGCAATTGCTGTTCTGCTTGGAGTTTCTGCTGATCCTACAGAAAGGACACCAAAGAAAGTAAATATTAATAGACGTAAAAATATTAGTATTTTAAATCAGAACCTTCATAATAAATAACCTAAATAATCTTCAGAATGTGTATCAAGGATTTCAAGACTTCAAATTTTGGAGTAGAATATGAAAATTTCGTAGAATATGAAAATTAGTAGAATATGAAAATTTTTTCGACTACTTTAGCTTTAAAATATATTTAAAATGGACGTTTCGATATTTTAACATATTTATTATAGTCTGTTAAATGTGTGATCTGTAAAATTATTTACTTCAGTGATCGCTGTTAAAACTAAGTTAAACCCGCATTGTACTTCTTTTTAAGAAAATTATCTTAATATTAATGTTCGTTGAAATGTTGAGAACTTTGATATTTGTAATTTTAGTAATTACCGTACTCATTGAAAATATATAATTATCAAACGGTAATTCAAAATTTTGACAATGGTAATGTAATAAATTTCTCTCTGCATGCATTTTTAATGGACATTCTAACATTATACTTATGAATGCAACTTTTTGTGAGTTATATGACCATTACAGTTTATTTAAAAAATATTCTTGAACTGAAAACCGCGGTGGTTGCGAATATGATAGCTAATAGCATTGTATTCGTACATATTCGTTATATTCATATTGTTATCTACATTTCTCAGATGTTATCAAAAATGTCGATTTGAAATCCATTGTCACGGATAATGCAGTACTTCCGTAGAAAGTGACAGATATCTCTTAGATAGAAAATTATGACCTGATCACCTTTTAAAAATTCCATATCAATGTATTATCAAGGAAAGTACTTAAAGAAATGATTCATCACAGATAATACCGAAAACATGCAAGCAATGTTATCTCGTGTACTGAAACTAATTTCATAATATAAAAAATGAAATAAACAATTTCATATGATTAACATTTAGAATTCAATATCCATTAAACAATATCAAAATTGTATTCTCAAATAAAAGGGTTCTCTACATTTTTCAAAATAAATATTATAAAGCACATCATGTTCAATGTATAGCGGGTGTTATAAAAATATCACCAGCTATACACTTTAATTTTGTATTTAAATATTAATAACAGCCGGCTTTACTTCCGCTCTGAAGGAAGGCGTATGAAGGAAGGGGTATGAAGGATTTTTTCATCCTTAAAAATCCACGGCCTCACTCAGGTTTGAAACCGCGAATTTGAGTATAACAGTCCCATACGCTAACTCCTACACCATCGACGACCAATTGAGTCAAGTTAATGTAATTGCAAAATGCCGGCCATGTATTTGCATCCATTCGATCAGAAGAGACGTGCGAGGTGGAGATGAAATGAGCGAAATATCTCTCGCAGGCACCTGAGAGTGCGCGTGAGCCTCACTGACGTCACCACCTGGCGGCCAGACCTTCCAACTTCCTTAGGTGATGTCGGAGGCCGACGCCCACAGCCCAACTGAAGGGGGAGCTGAGACCCCCATGACGCAAGGCGAGCAGGGCAGTGGAGACTGACCCCTAGCGAGCAGGGGTTGGTCGTTAGGGTTGGTTGTTGGTCGAAATAGCCACCCGCACCCCTCTGAGAGGCTGGGAGTGGGGGATCACGTGACTATCAAGATAAGTTAGTGGAGAGGAGAAGAGGAGGAGGGTGCCTAGCGTGCGGACGTAACTGCTGCTCCGGCAGGCGGAGGTGTATTCACCCTGACACGGCGAGAGCGTAGCACTGGTGTCAGAGCACGGGCGCGGTAAGCGCCTGGGTGGAAGATGCGCTAGCCTGGAGACGGGGAGCAGTGTACTTAGGAGTCACGGAGGGAGATAGCGAACGTAACCTCAAAGCTGTAAATAGTGTAAATTTGTAAATAAATAGATCTGTAAATAGACCACATATTTATGTTGTCGTTTCGTGACGACGACGCCATAAGAGTTTATCAATTTCTAAGCATTGTTAATGTTTCGACTCACGTATCACGACCTTCGTAAGGATGTACTGACATTACGTCTTGATGAAGACTAATGCAGAGTTGAGTTCCTCCAGCGCACCGATTTTTGCTCGTTCTGCGCACCAGCAGGTTGCGTCATGAACCACGTGACCACAGTACGGACACATTGTTTGAAAAGCAAGTCCAGTCGCTGGTCTCCATGTTGTATGGAGAGCGAATAGTGTTGAGAAACATTTTGAAAGTGATACAAAATGACAATTTTCAACGATAACCAACCAAAAATAACGCGATGAAGGTGTACAAGACGCAATATTTAAAAGAAATGCTTCATAAATCTGTTTCAATGTCTTGTAACGATGTAATAATTTTGATATCTGGCTACATTTAAAATTCCCGCTACTATTGTGACGCAAACTTGTGTCTGAAGCTCCTTGACTGAAGTCGGATACCATGCGCAAGAGCCCTCCCTGGTTTCCACCTCACATATGAGATAAAAACGTTCCTCAAATATATTTTAATATAATTGACTGAAATCCTCCCTGAAGGATGTCAAAAAGAAATTCTAGCTACTGTAAATATACTAATAACTAGCCTCTGTTAATTATTCCTTTCTCCTGAAAATTGTACGTAACTGATGAAGAAAGCAGTTCTGGCGAATGAAACGTATTGAAATGAGTACGACGAAGTAATTTTGAAATGAATACGCTAAAGACACTTTCAAACAAGTTGCATTTCCGTGCTCGATTGCAGAAAAAAGTATCTATCACATTTTGGTTACCTAATAATCGAACTTTACGAAACAGATCAGTTTGTTTGTTTGGCAAGATTTTCAAATTTAAACAAATTATAATACATTGCAATTTTCATAAAGTAAGTCGTACCTACATTGCGATTTACATAAAACGACCTACGATATTCGAGGCATATCGTATTACAATATTTGATTGGATCCCAAACTCGACATAGCAGGTTATTTTGATAATTCTCCAAACTCATATAAAATGTCTGACGGTACTTTAATTGACTGACTGATTGATTAGAGATTCCGAGAGCGTTAACTAAGTACATTAGTTCCGCAAGTGTAGTGTATGTTTTTCCTCCGGAAGTAGCGGAGATCTTCCCACGCTGATTGGCGCGGTGCCGATCTACTTGTCGGCTACCAGGATTTTCCCCAACCGGGTATCTCCCACCAGAGGGTCACCGCCCCAGCCGGGACAAGCTCTAAGTTCCCGGCATGTCGTAGTGGTGGCGTGTGGTACTGTAGCGCATGTAAGTGTACGTAAGTAAAGGGTGAAGCTAGGGTAAGGAAGGGGAACGAAATATTGCGCACGGCCCGTAGCCAGTTTGTTAGGGAGCTACTGCGATATTCCCCTCTTAAGATACCTATTTCATAAATAATTATTTTCTACTTCCATTGTCAATTGATGTCTGCAACCCGTTGCATAATGATACTCATTGCGATACAGATATCATTATGATACAGGTTCTTGACCAATCAGACACAAGTTTACAAACTAAATCTTGACAATTAATCAATGAGAATCGTCCTAGTAAATGTTTCTGTGATTATGTACATTATAATTGAATTTGATATTACATTATGCTTGTCAGTTTTAATTTCTTTTATTATTAGGATTTTGTGGATGTTATTTTAAATAAATTGGATCGTCATTTCACTTTGATTCTATTGACAAGCGCAGTTCTCCCTCGCAGGTGCACTGGTAACCACGGCCATCTGCGGCAGCATGTGAGGGTAGGGTTAGGAATCTATCCGCTAGGTGGTCTTGAGTGAATCTTGCACTACACGAAACGATTCAATAAAAAAGTTTAACTTATAAAAGTTACGATAATTCGTACAAAATGTATCGTATGTGACTCGTGTGAAGTTTACAATACTCCCTCGTTCCTCGCTCGTATCATAATACCACACTCGTGAATTAATCCCCGTCAATATATCATGGTTTGATAATGCTGTGTTCTATTGTCGGCCGCGACTCATTGTTCGAGGTGGGAGCTGTACCTGTAGCTGTTGCTGCGCCTGCAGCTGCAGGTGCTGGAAGAGCTGCGGGGGCGGGGGCGGGGCGGGGCCGGGCGGCGGGCTGATGAGGTGCACCTGCGGCGTGAGGGCCTCCTCGGGCGGGTGCAGCAGGTTGAGGTGCGGGTGCGCCGGCAGCAGCGCGGCGTCCGCGGCGGCGGCGGCGGCGGCGTCGCCCGCGCCCTCATGCGCAGGCACCGTCGCGGCGGAGGGCGGAGGGGGCGGCGGAGGGGGCTGCACGGCCACCGCCACTCCCCCACCGCCGCCGACGCCCTCGGACGCGCCCGCCGGGAAGAGGTCGCCGCCGCGGAGGTCCTGTGGAAATCGAGCAAATAGGAAATCCCAGCGCCAGGCGAAAGGACACTCTGCCCCACTCTCTTCCCTCTCTCTGCCCTCTCTCAACCCCTATTTATCCCTCTACCCTCTCTCTCACACACCTCTCTCCCCTCTCTCCTCTCTCTCCCCCTCAATCTTCCCCTCTCTCCCTCTCCTGTTCTCTCTCCCCTCTCTCTTCCCTCTCTTCCTTCTCTCCCCTCTCCCCCTCTCCCCCTCCCTCCCTTTCTCTCCCCCTGCCCCTCTCTCCCCTCTCTCCCTCTCTCCCCCTCTCTCCCCTCTCTCGCCCCCCTCCCCTCCCTCCCCCTCCTCCTCCCCTTATAAGACTTAGAAATTGGCGTATAGGTAGAATTTTGGAACAACATTCGTAATAGAGTAAACTTCACAAATAAACTTCTGCAGAATTGCAAGTTCCATTTGAATTATCCAGCAGCGTTCCAGCTCCTTTCTTCGACAAGGAGCGTGACAATTTTTCAAAATACGATCAGCCAGGAATAGATAAAAAGCCAGGACTGCAGAGTACGCGATATCCAGGAGATGTCGCTGAAACCTTCACTTAATCCCATTGATCTACAGACATGCACCAGACGTTGACTTGCCACCATCACTAAGGTTTTACCTCGAAAATTCCTCCCCGTCATTGATTAGTTCATAACATCGTTGGATCAACATTTCAGTATATGAATTGGTCGGTACACGTTTTGATTTCTTGGCTAGACTCAAGCATTGAAGAAGAATTGATTTAAAAAGCCAAGATCTTAATCAAATTTACATAGCGATGTCGAAAATCTTGGAATTGAGATGCGGACTTTTACTAACGATTCACAGTAGAAAATTAATATTTCAGCAGCCGGGAACATTATATGAAGAGTTAAATCATACAAGACCAAGATACAGATAGTAATTTTCCCCCAATATACAGATAGCAATAATTTTGACCCAAAATTCCTGTCTTACACCCCCTCAAGAAGAAATTTTGATCATAAAAGCATTATGCTATTAACTAAGTACAATAACGAATACTACAATAAGCCATTCTTTATGAAAGAACTTCTTTATGTATTAGATCTGAGCAAACATTCTGCACTTGAAGCCGATAAGGGCCCAGTTTTTAAGAACCTTTCTGAAGTTGGATTACAGTATTTACTTCGCGTTTACAATTATGTCTGTACTGAACAACATTTTCCCGACCAATGGAGGGAAGCTATTGTTTTCCCCTTTATAAAACCTTCCCACCTTATAAAAATGATACTCTACCCACGAATTACCGCCATATCTGATTTTGTTTTGTCACATGAAATGGATTTTGGAAAACCGCATCACGCCATACCAAAGCGCTTTTACATATATTGATGAAAAACATATGAAATGGCCTATAAAGAGAGACTTATATCCACCCTTGCTAAATCTCATATAATAGGAAATATGTTAGCATTTATTGAAAATTTCTAACCACAAAATTGAAGATAAAGATTTTTCCTTCGAATGAAATTTCTTCTCCATTTTTAGTTCTTTTGTCAAGGTCATGCACACTTTCTTGAAAACTGAAGTAGTTTTCCGCAATATTGCTTACAATATGTGCAATAATAGAAAAATAACAAATACAAGATTTTCTGGAAAACGGCTCCAATTTTTTCTTTAAACCCTTTGTTGGAATAGTGTTAAATGTACTATTTAAGATTCTAGAAACCCCATTTTCTCGATTCTTTTTCCTTTCAAAAACTACACTAATATATTTTTTTAATATTCTCTCACGTTCACTGTGCTATTTATTTAAGCGGCGATTTGTCCACATTGTTGTATTTATGAGCGCATGTGCTTTAAATGATGACATATAAAGTTTCTGGAAAACTCAACAGTCTTCAGTGAAAATGAGCTCAAAATCCTACATTTTCCGAAAGACTCAAACGCCACTTTCTCAAAAACGGTTCCAATTTTTTCTCCAAATTGTTTGTACAGATTGTAATAATTGCAATCTTTGTGATGACATAAAAATAATTTTGGATTATTCTTTTGTTTTTCAAAAATTACGGAAATGTATCTTTTAAAATATCTCGCACGCTATTAATATCCACACTTCCAGCGATTTGTAAACATTATTGTATTTGTGAGTGAATGTGCTTCAAATGACTTGTTAGTATTTTGAAAACTGAAAAGTCTTCTGTGGAATAGACCTTCAAATTTCCCTTTTACAGTAACCCTTAAACGACATTTTCTCGAAAACGGCTTCGAACTTTCAACAAAAGTTTCCCTATTTGACGAAGTTTTACTCTTCTATAATTCTGTTAAAATAATATTTCGATTCTACCATTAGAAAATAAATAAATTGAGACAATGTTTAAAAAAATGTAGTTTGTCCGGCGATAGATGGTGCTGGCAAGAGGATGGGGCTGCGCCGAAAACAAGTCCCAGCTCTAAGAAATTATAAAATTAGTACGAGAAAGTCTGTGACGAAATTAGTACGAAAATTCTGTAGCATCACTAGTTCAAATTTATTTATTTTCTTGTGGACATCTCATTATATAACCCTTTAGATATTAATAAAAGTGCTGCATAACCCTACCAATACGTCCAATTTCGCAGTTACACTAACTCGTATCTCACAAGAGACGTCAAGGGATGTCGCTGACATTGTGTTTAGAAAGTAGGAAAGATAATCGATTTTAGCATAATTTGCGAAATCACTATACTTACAAGGTTCCATAATATATCATTATATTCTTTGGCTCACCAAATTGGTATTTACATTACCTTTTATGTTCACGTCAAACCGGGATTTTTGCCACGTGACTGATGATGACAATGGAACATACGATATATATATATATATATATATATATATATATATATATATATATATATTATATAGTTAGTATTAGTTATATAGTTATAGTTATAACTATATATATATAGTTATAGTTAGTATATATATATATATATATATATATATATATATATATATATATATAGTTTCTTAATTACATTGAAAAATACTACAAATTAAATAGTTTAATTTTTATTGTATTGTACAATATCAAATTGAAAAGTATCGACCAGCGATATTCCATCCAATGACGTGCGATCCATCACCCGGTATGCCAATTTTTGCGTATAGTTCAATCATACATTACATTTGATATGTTATTAAATTTTATTTTATGAAAAATTTAGTATTTATTAATTTTTTAGAATTATCGGTGGCCCGTGCTTTAACACAGGCCTGCGTGCTGTACAGAAGAATCCACCTAAGAACGATCAAAAATGACAGTTCGCTAAACAAGTGAACATCACATGTCATTCAGAGATGTACCCCTCCTCCGCGACAGCTCTTCAGCCACGCCTCTTCGTACAGTGTTTGGCTATGGCTCCCGCGAAGACATCACTACAGAAGTCTAAGAGTTTCGCTGAGGTATATGCCCGTACGCAAGTCCGAGAAATATTGAAATTTAATTACATATGTGTAAAAATCTTTTAACATACCCTCGTATTCAGTAAAAGAAAACTGCCACGAAGTAAATACACCTCGCCACCTTACAGCACAGGCACCGGAAACACGTGAACCTGTACGCATCTCACATTCAAGACGCGGTTTTAAAATAAACATAATACTTATCACACAGAAAGTAAATTCATTGTAATATTTATAAGAAAAGAATTTTTACAGAAGAGCACCTAGCACTGACCTTCCTAATTTCAATTATCACTGGTGGCGCACTATATTTTCGTTCGATGAGGACAGAAGGAATTGTAGAAGTCATTTCCAAGTTAGCCAACTGCAAACGAAGGAATGTAGGAAGAGAGTCTATTGGGCTGAAGGACTCAACGACCACAGAACCTTCAGTTCCGTTGCCAGCACTAGCTGTCAAAACGGTGCTTTGTTATAAAAGTCGCTCTCTACCTGAGGGCTGTACTTGTGGTTGTGCGGCAGCGGTCGGCCCAGCTGGATGTAGGCCGCTTGGCCCAGCTGCAAGGGCGGCCCGCGGCCTCCTGGCCCCAGCTCCGCGCCCGGCTTCAGCTTCAGAGGCACTCCGCCTGCAACAGCCATCAGGCGCCATGACTCGCGGCTCCCATGCACTCGGCCGTGGCCCACTCTCGAGTACAATAGGAGTCCGCAATGAAAAACGTCGGTGACGAGTTTGAAACATTCTAACAATGATTCATTGATTGTTAGTGATTCCGGGCGCGTCAAATACTAGTCCCGTAAGTGTAGTGCATGGTTTTTATAGGGATGTGGCGGTGCCCTTCCCGCGCTGGATGAGGAGATCCGGCGCCGACCTCTCATCAGCTAGTGGGGTTTCCCTCAATGAGGTTTCTCCCACAAGCGGGGTACCGCCCCAGCCGAGACAAGCTTTACGCTCTCGATCGGTCTCCCCGCATGTGTGGTAGTGTAGTGCATGTTAGTGTAAGTGAGTGTGTAAGGGGAGAGGATAGGACAAGGAAGAGAAAGGAAAGATCGCACCTAGATCGTGACACGTTTGTTAGAGTACTGCTCCGGCATTCGCCTGGTGATGATCGGAGAAAACTATCGATCAGAGTAGCCGACCGCTAGAATTCTCCTCCAGACAGCAACTGAATTGCTGACAAGCTAGTGTCGAAAATCCTGCCCCCGTTGGGACACGAACCAAGGACCTCCCGGTCAATAAAACTGCAGTGATATTAGTTGATGCTTTGAGTCATCTCGCCCGGTGAAACATTGTAAGAAATAATTCTTTTTTTCGTTTTCGAAAGGCGCAACCAGATTTAGGCCCCCACTATCACGTGTCTCTACCGGATGTACATCCTGGCGGTGGCAGGTGCTCCTTGCGGCGTCCTCACATCCATCATGGGGAACTTGCAGGACGCATTAATCTCGCCCTAAATAGACCCGTTTAATATGTGCACATCATTATAGGCTAGTGCGTTTTGAGGAACATAAATTCAGCCATGTTTGCGGAAAATTAATATTTTTAGATTGCATTTTTAGCACAGGTACGTCAAACCGTTTTCGCACGAGCTACTTGACCGCCTGGGGAGCCCGACGCTCCTATGGGCACAGGCAACTTTCCCTTACTCCGCACTCATTTCCCCTTAAAATCGAGAAAGGGGTGTAGATGCGCCAGCTGGAGCGTCAAGTTAAAAAAAAATACTCTCAATGTGAAAGAGAAGTTTAAATCTCGCATACAGCTTATTCACAAGTTCTGTAAAATAAGAGTAAATTAACTACTTTCCTCAGAAAAGTATTGTGTCAAATAAAGATCTTAGAAGGGTGCAATGTTCTAAGGAATTATAAAGAAAAGTAAATAAGATTAAGTTTAAAGAAAGAAAAATAGGAGTATTGTTTGTAAACAGAAAAAAATTATCAAGGAATATACATGTATAGTTCTGAATTGACAATGCAGTAAACCATGCAATTTTTTCAAATTAAATTTTATTTTGCAATTTGTTTGTGAAGAAACATTTCGCAAAATTACATAAATTTGTGCAAACTAGTACTTGAGATTGAGTAAAGTCCATTGACCGTACTCGACGAATGTTACATTATTAATAGTTAACAAGCTATCATCAATTTGACGTGGGATTCATTAGAGGAAGAGAATGAAGAAAGAACTGAACGCAACCTCGTATATCCACCATTGTCTTCGTGCACCCCACTCAAATACACACCTGTCTCATTTGCGTATTACCAAAGAACTATGAGATAAATTCACAAAGATCACACAATCCTCGACAATGAAAATCTAAAAATAGTGAATGACTTAATTTTTTATGTAGTTTTCCTTGTTAATTGAGATGACTCGGCACCAGGCTTGGAGGAAAGTAAAGAAACAGGAATATTGTGTGAAAGAAACAGACATTCATTCGAAAGTGTCCTGAATCACCACCTGTCGCTCTGTCGTTAACGAAAATTACCTGACTCCATTTCGACGACCTACAATTTGTAAATGCGTGGTATTTCGACAATTCACATAGCTTTCAATTGAAACCCTTTTGACTTCGGGAAAGTGAATGTTATGTTTGCCTGAAAATTCTTAATATTATTACTAGAACATATTATCTCATATACAACTTTACTGGGAAGAAGATTGTTCTAAATCATTAAATAAACATTCATGTTACGTTTTACGTTTGTGATAAAAAGACAATTCATCTGAAAGGAGTCATGACTGCTGAAAGATTGTTAACATAGTTATTGATTGTTAATTTCAAAATTCTCTAGCCTCTGCGCAAAACGTTGTTAACATTTTTTTTAATTGCCATCTGCAGGCTCATATTTTGAAATGTAAATCCCAGATCCTTTTTTGTTCCTTATTGCGCTCATACTCTCAATTTAGTGATTAATTATTCAGCATAGTTAAATTTTCATTTAGTAGACTTCTTTTCTATAATTCAAAATCTATTTGAATTTTTTTCATCCTGAACCAAAAGGCGGAATGTTCTATCAAAAAATATTGTTCAATTTACTCTTAAATTCACATACACTTCTCGATGGGAAAGTCTAATTGAAGCTGTCAAACCATTGCGATTTGGTTTATGTGAAGTTGGCTAAAGCTTATCAGAAATATGCGATGACAAAAATTATAATGCATCAATCAGATACGAAGCTGAAAACTTTTTGGAAAAGTTACAAAATTTTCAATTTATTGGTTCCCTTGATCTTTAGTGTGAAATATTGTCGTCAGTGAATATCGCTCGAAACTATTGAAAGTCCTGATTTAACTATCTAATCGTGTATCGAAAGTTTTGCTCTTCTTAAAATGAACACATACATATCGCAATAATTTTGATGAAATGCTAAGCACTGCAACTGAGCTTGCTTATTCGTGCAACGTAGATGAGGATTTCTCCCATCTACAAGCAGGCGAAAAAAGAAAACAATGTTTGCTTTCAAACATGACCATGAGAGTACAAATGATTCAAAAGACAATTTACATTTTTCTAATAATATTATTGACATTACAGTTTCATCTATAGATGAAAGTGATAAGTTTAATTTTTATAACTTCAACAAACTAGCAAAAATGAGTAAATCAGACATATTAAAAAATTGTACGGATCCAGAATTAAAATTTACCAATGAAACTGACACAGATAGTCCAAAAGATATAAAAGCAAAACAACTTGCAGATTAACTAAATATAATCACAAAATTTCTCAAATCAAAGTCCTCATGAATTGAAATATTAGAATTTATATATCGAAATAAACTAACCGGGTCATACCCTAACATTATCGTGATATTACAATTTTTACTAAAATTGCCAGTTACAGTAGCCATCAGAGAAACATCATTTTCAAAATTAAATATTATTAAAAACTTCCTACAACCAACCATATCTCAAGAATGATTAACAGATCTAACAATAACACCAATTAAAAGTGAAATCTGCAACAATATTGATTTAGAGAATATCATTAAAACATTTGCAAATTTCTAAATTCGAAAAGTGCCGTTGTAAACTTGTAGACATTATATTTATTCAAACTTGTGTTAATTGTATATAATTGTATATTTTATATTGTACATAGATGTTTTTCGTTATTTAATAAAAAACTATAATAACACTTCAGTAAATACTATTTTAAACAATTCAACGTTTCTGCTATTTAAAGAACGCAATTATAGTATTCCTTTGGCAAGCGGCCAAATGGTCTTGCACCAGGGCGGAGCGGCCCTGCAGGTCGCCACCAGGCGGAGGATAGACACAGCTATGATCTACGTAAATAGAAACGCGGAAGATTGATTGATTGTGAATGATTCCAGGCGCATCAACTACTGAGGTCATTCGTCCCGTAAGCGTAGTGCATGTTTTTCATCAGGAGGGGGCGGAGATCTTCCCCCGCTGGATGACGAGATTCGGCGCCGACTTACCGTCAACTAGCGGGGTTTCCCTCAACCAGGTATCTTCAGCGGGACAAGCTCTAAGTTCCAGACCGGTCTCCTGGCATGTTTGGTAATGTACTGCATCTTAGTGTAAGTGTGGGGTGAGGACAGGACAAGGAAGAGGAAGGACAGATCGCGCGTGGTCCGTGGCCCATTTGTTAGGGTACTGCTCCGGTATTCGCCAGGTGTTGATCGGAGAAATCACGGAAAACTACCGATCAGAACAGCCGGCCGCTAGAATTCTCCTCCAGACAGTGACTGAATTCGACCTAGCTGACAAGCTAGTGTCGAAAATCCTGCCGACTCGACCCAAGGACCTCCCGGTCAGAGGAACTGCAGTGACATCAGTTGATGCTCTGAGCCACCTCTCCCGGTGAAACGCGAAAGAGAGAAACCGCATACCAAAACAAATGTCATGTCTCTTCCCAGTCATGAGACGGCCACTGGAGATAGACTTCCACCAAAAAACAACAAGTTCGCTTCGTACTTAAGTACTCGACAAGCTTCGAAAAACCATCCAATTTTCTCGCTTTCAACCGTAGCGAGAAGCCACCACACATCCGCATAACTCGTCCTGGTTTGGCTGGCACCCTTTCTGGCGCGCAGAAAAAAAATCGCTCGCCCCCCACTTCCGCTAGATCCTTGCACGCGTGATGGAAGACGGGCCCGCGGCCGCGAGATGGCGGCGCCCCCGGCGGCAAAAAAATGAAAAGAGGAGCGCGCCCGCCGCGCCGCAGACGGGAATGCGGCGAACCATTAACCTAATCCACTGAGCAAAGGCGCCCACCGCATCGCACCGCTTCAAACCGTCGCCAGCCCCCCAGCACCCGCAGCAAAATCTCAATTTCACTAACATTTCGGTGTTGCGAGAAAATAAAAGAGGTCATTTTTGTCAACATAGAACTTTTATTCAGATAACCGGCTTTCGACGGCTTTGTCGTCATCAGTCTACAATGTACAGAAAAATATAAATAAATTACAAATAAAATACAAAATAAGATAGCAAATTAAATTACAATTAATATATATATTTAAATTTTAATTACAAATAGCAGATAAAATTGCGAAAATTGAAATGCAACGGGAGGATTAATATAAATAATAGCAGTTCAAATTAAAAATTATAAAATACCAATAAAGAAATAAACATTATGTGATTGCAAAAGATACGGAACAAAGAGCAGATAAAATTGCAAAAAATTAAATGCGACTGGGGGGGGGGATTAATATAGACAATAGGTAGCTGTTCAAATTAGAAATTATAAATATAAATAAAGAAATACACATTCTGATGATGCAAATGTAAAAAAGGGGGATAGTAATAATAATTAATAACAAATGATATTACAAAGATGAAGACCATATTTTTCTGTTCATTGTAGACTGATGATGACGGCAAAGCCGTCGAAAGTCGGCAATCTGAATAAAAATACTATTTATTTGCATAAGAACGTCAACAACACCGAAACAGAATTCCCACAATTACGGTGATGACCAATACGAGTCGCAAAAAAAACTCAAGAAAATGTTTATCTAACATTTGACAATATTTATATTACAGGATTCGTCGTTTTACACTCATGATAGACTAAAAAAGTTTGTATAGTTCCATTTGAAAAAACAAAATTACCTTAATATCTCGAAAAATACAAATGATAAAATAGAAATGAGAACACGTATCAATTAGCCCCATTCTCTCATGCACTTTCGTAAAAAGTGCACTGCCATAAATTCAACTGTTCAAAAACTGCAGATGTTAAAGTTACGTGACGCATCCGGTATATTTTATTAATTTGAAACAAAAATTACTCTAAAACTGCTTCTACAAAAAATTGTACGCGACCTCTTAATTACCTGATTGTTTAGAACTGATTTTAAGTCAATAATCTCTATCTTCTACTTTGTAGTTTCCAAATAATAAGTGATTGCAATCTTCGAAAATAAGGACTGTTCAACGAAAATTAGACTTATGTCATTCTTTTAAAAGTCTCTTCTTCTATCGGTGGAAAAATGTTGAAGAAAAATTAGGGAAAGTTTTTGTGAAAATATTTTTATTAGAAATTTCATAAATTTTAAGCATAAATCACGCGGAAACTACACGTTTTTTTAAAAAAAATTACATTTAAAGAGCAGATTTTTTACAACAGAATTTGTTTGAGGCAATAATCTCTTCAATTTTGTAGTTTTGAAATATTAACTTTTTTCAATTTTCAAAAACAACGGAAAGATAGCCGAAAATGGTACTAGCAACATATTCCTGTTATTACATATGAGGAGAAAATTTAAAGAAAAAATTTGGAGCGGTTTTTGAGAAAAAAATACTTCCCTATATTTTGCACAAAATTACATCGAAACTACTGATATTTTTGAAAAATTGAACATGGCCTTATTTTAAGATCTGTCGTTAAGGAACATATTATATTTTAAAAAATCTCATCTTCAAAATTTTAATTGTAGGAAGACGCCTAAAAAATGTAAAATTTTGCAATATTCCAGAAATCAGAGATTTTGACGAAAATGACACACCATTCTCTTAAGCGTTCATTACGCTATCCTACAACAAAATTTAATCAAAAAACTTGATGTCATTTGCTTTTGAAAATTTCCAAAGGGCTTCATGTAATCCCCCCCCAAAAAAAATTTAAAATATGTTTGAAATTCCAGAAGATGTGACATCAACCAGATCGTTTGGGAAATCCCAATTTTGGTGAAAATCGGCTGAATGGTTAAGGTGCTAGCGTTGACCACAGATGGACAGACGGATGTTTTGCCGTCCATCGATTTATCGGTATCAAGACGCACAAAATATATATTCTGACTGCACAACGGGTTAGAGGAAGTAATGATCTATAAATAGGAACAAGATTTATCCACTTTTTCGTTATTAAGGACGGCAATAAGAGTTTTTGTATCGAAAATTCGATTTTCCTCCACAGCTTAACAACAGGTACTTTCTCTACACTGCTGTAAGTAGTAGCGAACAAAAAAACGATACACACGCTGAAGAAATAATAAGTAAACAGTTATAAAACGAAAATGAAGTTTGGAATATTTTTAAAAGCGCAAATAAAAAATTGTATATTGTAGATTTAGCGCAAGAGCGACCATTCGCCCCACTTTTATCCTAGAACTTGTACATAATGAAGAGACAATTTCGTGATAAAGTTAAACCATAGACCACGAAAACAAACTACGGTGGGTTTCAGTTGCCTGATATAAGTGACCCCGTTTGATGTCAACCACAAAAACATACTTCGTTCGATCTTAACAAAGAAGTAAATGTGAGAGAACCAAGGTCCTGTTAAACCCAATTTTGTACGGACACCAGTTTTATTGACTGCAGGGAAGTGCTGGAAATAGGAAATTCCCGCGATCAGAGACATCAACAAGGGAGGGGAGGGTAAAATGAAGCACAATAGACGTACACTGTGTATTCAAATGTTCCAGGACTACCACTCGTACAACAATACGAGTGGATTGATTGATTGATTGATTTTTTCGTGTTTCCGGGCGCGTCAACTACTTTGGTAATTAGTCCCGTTAGTGTAGTGCAATTTTTTTTCTTCGGGAGTTGGCGGTGATCTTCCCCCGCTGGATGGCGAGATCCGGCGCCGACCTACCGTCGGCTAGTGGGGCTTCCCCCTAACCAGAACTCTCCCACCAGCGGGGCACCGCCCCAGTCGGGACAAGCTCTAACTTCCCGACCGGTCACCCGGATACATATGTGGTAGTGTAGTGCATGTTAGTGTGTGTGTGTAAGGGGAGAGGATAGGACAAGGAAGAGGAAGGACAGATCGCGCGCGGTCCGTGGCCCGTTTGGTAGGGTACTGCTCCGGCATTCGCCTGGTGTTGATCGGAGAAACCACGGAAAAGTACCGATCTGAGCAGCCGGCCGCTAGAATTCTCCTCCAGACAGCAGCTGAATTCGACCTAGCTGAACAGCTAGTGTCGAAAATCCTGCCGCCGTGGGGAGTGTAACCTAGGACCTCCCGGTTAGAGGCGCTGCAGAGGCATCAGTTGATGCACTGAGCTACCGCTACCGGTAATACGAGTGGAGCTAACTCTGCGCAGCAAACACGTAACACCTCGTAACGAACCACGTAACAACCTCGTAACAAGCCACGGCCATGTCTTTCTGACATGGCCGCCTGAAGTTTCATTCATTTCTGACAAGTTTCAACATGTAAACGTTCAGTTGTGTGAAGGTTATGTGTGTGCTGATGTCATTGCGATGGAATGAAGCCATGAATAAAAACCAAATTTTGCTTAAAATTGGGTAAATAGGCCATAGATACTTATGAAATTATTAAATCTCTGTAGGGTCATGATGCTATAAGCCGCTTACGAGTGTTTGAATGGTACCGAACTGACGAAAGCCGAGTGTTGAACTGACGAAAATGTTGAGCGTGTGTAAGCGTTCGTAAGAACAGACCGCCGAATGACGATAGTAAGTAACGAATTAAGTTAAGTAATTACTTAATTGCTAATTCGTTGAAGTTGAGTGTAAGATTGGTTTTTACAATCATGACAGATTTTAAAAATGAAGAAAATGTGGACCCGCTTTGTTCCGCATACCCTCACTCCTGAGCAAAAAGAACTTCGAATTTCTGCCTGCGGAGATTTGGTTGCCACGGCTGACCATGATCCAATTTTTTCTTAAAACATCTTCACCGGAGATTAAACTTCGTGTCTGCAGTATGACCCGGAAACAAAGTTCCAGAATGACCCCCGAGTGGACAAGCCCAAAAAAGAGTCGACCGATGAAAGGGAGAGCCTCCAAATCGAAAACAAAGAAGGTGTTGATCACCTTTTTTTTATAGCCGGGGCATCATTCACCGAGAATTCCTTCGACGAGCATCTATTGTGACTGGGGAATTCTACAACAACGTTTTGAATCGGCTTCTGCAAAGCATGAAGGCATGATAATGTGAGGTCCGATTTGCTAGACAGTGGCAATTGATGTCTTTTGCCCGACAACGCACCGTCTCACATGTCCATCATTGTGCAGCTATTTTTGGACGGGTAGTTAGCATCAAAATCCGCGGCGGCGATGGTGTAACGGTTAGCGTATCGGACTGTTATACCCAAGTTCATGGGTTCAAACCTGATCGAAGCCGTGGATTTTCAAGGACGAAAAATTTCTTCGTACATCCCCCTTCGGAGGAGAAGTAAAGCCAGTTGTCCCATGTTAGTAGATTTACTGCATGTAAAAGCCTAAATGAAGTCTCTGAGCTAAATTTAAAAAATCTGCTGTTTTGTCGCCCAAGTAATACCTTCTTTCTCCCCTAGTAGGTGAAAGGAGCGTAACGCAATTTGCGTGGTCAGACAGAAGAGTCTGACAGCCTGAGTCTCGCCATGTAAAATAAGGCATCAATTCAATTCAATATTCTCCAAATTTATATCCTCTTCCCTATTTTTAGTTCCTAAAGTTGAATTTGAAGATGAAGGAGGTGCCGTACGAGTCGATAGATGCGATTGAAGCAGTAGTGACAACAGAACAAAACAGTATTGAAAAGGGCATTTCAAAATATGTTTGAGGACCTGTACACTCGTTGCAAGCATTGTATCGAGTTACAGACACTATGCAACGGTTTCATACCAAATATACTTATATTCTCTGTGTTATATTGTCTGTATGCCAACAGTCCTGGAACTTTTTGAATACACTGTGTATATTCACCCACATCCCAGATTTCCCTCTTTCTTGTAGTTGTAGGTCACCAGGAAAAAGTCGCGTTTCACACCTGGCATTCCTCCGCCTCCGTCGGCGTCTTGCCCATCGCCTCGTCACACTCACCACTTCCGTCGACGCCTTCTTCGTCAACAGACTGGCTGGCGCCTGTGGTTCCACGTACAGTCAACTCCAGTTACAGTGAACTTGGATATAGTGAATTTTCAGTTATAGTGAATTCGGTTATAGTGAACCCTCGAATATATATATATATATATATATATATATATATATATATATATATATATATATATATATAACTAGATTGACAGTAATGCCTCTACAAGTGAAGCAAAGCGGCAGAAGGTAAGATGGCGGTGAACACAACTTTTGCCTTCATTTATACGAGTAGATTTGCCAATATAATCTTATAGTACTTGAACAATTTTTTGCTTAATCTTAATTTGTTTGCCAACAACGATAGCTTTATTCTACAAAATGAAAAATTAATAAATGATCATTTATTACTGTAATAATTACGGTAAATTACGCTTCATCAGCTAGGAAATAACGATGTAGTTTAATCACCTTACAATCAACCATTAATATGCACTATTTTTTTCGTTCAGCGCATGGAAGAGAAAACCGAAGGTTTTAATGTAACTTAAGGGCTTTTCAAGGACAAATAAAGTTATTGAAATTTTCAGTTCTTGCTGTTAATGTATTTTGCGGTGTATCTATATTAATAAAATCAATCGCTATGGAGAAATTCTATTTAATTTTGACATCATCGAAAAAAGGGAACCTCTGTTAGCTCTAAAGATTGCGCACGGTCAGTGGCCCGTTTGGTTGGGTGTTGTTTCTGCATTCGTCTGGTGTTGATTGGACAAACCACCGAAATTTACCGATTAGAGCAGCCGGCCGCTAGAATTCTCTTCCTGATAGCGACTGAACTCGATCTAATATAGCTAGTGACGAAAATCTTGCCATTGTGACTTGAACCCTAACACCTCCCGGTCAGAGGCACTGAAGTGACATCAATTGGCGCCCTGAACCACCCATGGTATTGCTAGAGTTAATATTTTATTCTGATAGCTTTAGCAAACAAATTAACCGTTTCAATATATGTTTGAAACAATTATGTGCGAAACTGTTTTTCTTCTTCTTTGTTTATAATTATAATTTGAGGATCAAAAATTCGTAGCAAATCCCTATCATATTATTGGTCTGAAACTGCTCAATTTTTTGAACATTGAATCGTTTGTTTGAGATTGATTGAATGATTGTTAGTGATTCCGGGCGCGTCAATTACCGTGGTCATTTATCACGTAAGTGTAGTGCGTGATTTTCTCGAGAGGTTTCTGTATTCTTCTCTCGTATGGAGAGATCCGGCGCCGACCCACCGTCAGCTAGCGGGGTTTCTCTCAACCAGGTATTTCCCACCAACGGGGCACCGCCCCAGCCGGGACAAGCTCTCAGCTCCCGACCGGTCTCCCGCAATATGTGGTAGTGTAGTGCATGTTTGTGTAAGTGTGTGTAAGAGGTGAGGATAGGACAAGGAAGATTTAGTAAAGATCACGTGCGATCCGTGGCCCGTTTCTTAGGGAACTTCTCCGGCACTCGGCTGGTGTTGATCGGAGAAACGACGGAAAACTACAGGTCAGAGTAGCTGGCTTCTAGGATTCTCCTCCAGACAGCCACTGAATTCGACCTAGCTGACTAGCTAGAGTCGAAAATCCTGCCAACGTCGGAACTCGAACCTAGGACCTCCCGGTGCTCCTCAGAGGGATTGCAGTGACATCAGTTGAGCATCACTGAGCCATCTCTCCCGGTTTGAGGCTTTACGTTGTGACCTGCATACCCATCTTGTGTCCTCGACCTCCAAATTCAGTCTGAGTATATTTGAGAAGTGAGTGCGCTGACGGAATGAATCCACGCCCTTGTGGAATGCTGCTGCAAGTAGGTTGGAGCGTTCGACTCCACGAAAAAGGTGGACTGCATAGTCACCACCAAGACCCTGAATGAATTTTCAAAATATTTTCTTTGACGATCTAGGAAATCATCAATTACAATCTATTATTTAGTGCGATTTACGTAACCTGTCAAGCTCCACTTTTTCAAGTGCACGTCAATTGGAAGTAACGGAATATATCATATTAATATTACATCTGACATTAATCTTGGGGAGAGAAATCAAAAAAACTAGTTAGTTTAGGAAATTGAGTTTTACTGAAAAAATGTAGAATTGCATTGAAAATTAACAAATTGAAAATAAAATTAAGTTGATTATTTCCAAACCAAAAACATTAGTTTCAACAAATAATTTCTTTTGTATTTGTACTTAATTGAAAAAGGCACTGGTAAAGAGAGCAGTCCCCTTACAATATTCTACTTCATGCCTTCATATCTGTCATCCACCATGACTAGGAGTCTCAACAAAGTTCTCGCGTCTCATTAATTTCCTTTCTTGTTGAAATACGAAAAAGAAAATCATTAACACAAAGTAGATTGTAGACGTAATGCAGCAGAAAAAATCAATAACACTGAAAGAACAATAAAGGAAAAAATATGGATTTTGGCTACAAGGCATGTTACAGAATTTTGTTTCTAAATTTACCAACAGGATTTATCCACTTTTTTATTTATTTATTTATTTTACTTCAAAAAAAAGTTCAAACTGCGTATGACGTGGTATGGGGAAAAGTGAAGTGTGTGCACATTTTCCAAATTCTATGATCCCTACACTAAGCCATATACTACTTAAGTTTTGAAAAAAAAATATTATTTTTCCTTTATTTTTTATTATTCTTTTATTCTTCCTTTATTTTTTTAAATTATTTTTCCTTTATTTTTCCTTACGAGAGTCCATTTATAAGAGTATTTCGAGTCACAATTCGCCGTTTTCCGGGGCACGATCACATAACTTTTTCTTGTTACGAAGAACTTCGTAAGGCGAAAAAGTAATAAAGAAAGAAGAAGTGCATGACTCAGTCAAAAACAAATTTTGTGTATATTAACCCATTAGTGCCCAGCGTTACCATCTGGTAATATAAAATTCCGGCGGCGTTATTTCATTTTTTTTTCTAATTTTATTTCTTCAATCGATGTAGACATCCTAAAAGAAACATATGAGCAAGTTTTTTCATTCCTGAATGCCAGATGTCAATTTAGCCGTGATCGCTAAGGCAATGTACACTCCTGGTCAGGGTGTACATTATTAGACTTGCGTCGGTTAAATCATCAAACCGAGGTTAGCTGCCTATGGTTAAGTCGGAGGGAGAGGCCGGTGTAAAGCAAACGGTGGTTGATGGGGTATATGAAGATAAGATCTAGCCGTTTTGCTTCTTAATATAGAAAAAAATGCTCATTGGTTAACGCTCTGAAGCGCTCTAGTAACAAATATTTAGCAACATAACAATTGGTTAGCGCTAAATTTTTCAAAAACATGCTGCCAGAGTGCTCAAACGGCTCCTGCGCTCGCAGGAACATGACAATGGGCGAGCGAAATAGTTCTGGGCACTACACTTGGGTAGTGCCTAGAACTATTTCGGCAGTAAAAAGTTCATCTATTGCTATTCAGGACTGTAGTTTCGCAGCCAGACTAGATGCAATAGAACACATCATAGAAACTAGCGATATCTGTGACCAGCAAACATCTCTGCAAAGTGAAGCACACTGAATGTTAAACGTCAGCGATCGACTATGTTTGTCTAAAATTAAGGTAAAAGGTCACGAACCGCGGCGTGAGTGTTACTTTTCACACCTGAAAATGAGTTGGGTCAGTTCCTGACGCGCACTTTCCGCCCCTGAGAGAAATGAAGCACACGCGCGGGACTGTGAGAATGTCACGCGTCTTCACATTGGGTACCAGGACGAGACAGCACGCAGTAATGTTGGAAAAAATGCTGATTTTTTTTAAAAAATATTTCTTTTCATTAAAAATACGTAATAAAATGAATGAAAATTAATATAATAAAAAATATTTTGTGAAAATACCAAAATAGGTAAAATAAGTAATATAGTACCAAATATGTAAAAATATGTAACGAAAAAATTGAAGATTGTGTTAGAACGGGGCCAATTCACTAGTTTGCAAATTTGAGAAGGGTAAGTAGAAAGACAAAAAATATGTAATTACATAAAAATCCGGTGTCTACTGATAAGCTTTGCAAGCGAGCACTCACCGAAGGGCTTTCCGAGGAAGGGCTTGCCGCGGAACTTGGCCTTGTGCGGCGGGGGCGGGGGCGGGCGCTGGCCGCGCAGCTTGCCGGGGGCGGGCTTGCCCTTGCCCAGCGCCGGCGGCTTGGGCGCGACGGGGGCGGGCGGGCGGCGCGCCCCGCCCCCGCCCGCCGCCTCGCCGCCCAGCGCGGCCGCCGCCGGCGGCGGGGGCGGGGGCGGCGGCGGCGGCGGCAGCAGGAAGGCGGCGCCCGCCGAGTCGGCCGCCGCCACGTGCTGCTCCAGCCCCGCCGCCTCCAGCGCCGCCGCCTCGCCCAGCAGCGCCTCGTGCGCGTGCTGGTGGAGCAGGTGCTGGTGCTGCTGGTGCTGGTGATGGTGCTGGTGATGGTGCTGGTGCTGCAGCGACGGGTCGCCCGAAGGCCCGTAGCTCGAGTGCCCGCTGCTGTAGCCACCCGAGTCGTGCACGATCGGCTTCCACTCGCCTGCGGCCACCAAAAGAAAACATTCGTCAAAACAACACATTTATTTATAATAATAATAATAATAATTTCCTAGGATGGAAAGCGTGCTAGCTTATTACTTTAATTATAATTATTATTTTTAATTATTTTTATATATTATATTTTTATATATTTATATATTAATTTAATTATAATTATTATTCGTTTATTACGCTCGGTGAAGTCAGGGAGGTTAAGCGAATTCGAGACTCGCGGGTTCCTAGTTGGGTGACCGGCTAGGAACCCCGGAACCTAACGGCGTCGAGCCCCTGGCTGAAGGAACAAAGGCACTGACTGCGACGTAACGAGACTTTACAAATATAGTAATTACTCCGTATCAAAGAATTTCTCTAGAGTAAGCGCTGAGCTCTCAAAAAGGGTTAAAGAGACGCGTTGCGTCAACGACGTAACACATTTTTTTTTTAATATTATATTAATTATTATTATTTTGCTCGCGAATAGACCATCTTGGACCACGCAGGACATGCACTTTCAAGGGCTCAATATCATTTTTATCACTTGCAAGTCTTGTATGTAACTAATCAGGGGGATCAGCATTAGGCTGAATCCGATTTTTATTCCCTAAGGTTGTTAGTCCTGGGGGGATAGAGGATGGAATGATGATAATGAAGAATGAATGGACGGCACACACTAACACACCCATGCCCGAGATGGTACTCGAACCCGCGATCCTTTCGTCCGAGATCACCACGGTACTACTGCCTTAGCGATCTCAGCTCTCCGAATGGGCTAAATTTATTATTATTATTATTATTATTATTATTATTATTATTATTATTTAAGGTTGCATCAACATTTAGAGCATAGCGACCACGATTGGAGTTAACGTTATGGTAACTAAGAAGATGAAATTATATGGTGATGATAAGCGGTGAAAGGACGAACACAAATACAACCATGCCCATGGCGAGACTCGAACCCGCGACCCTTCGGTCTGAGTTCACTACAACACTAGTGCCTTGGCGACCTCGGCCACCGGATCGGCATATTTATTATTTATTACTAGTACTAGGTTAGCGTGTCGCCTTCGGTGGGTATTTTCATTGTTAAAAGTTTAATATTTGTTTTGCAAGTTCGTAGTAAACAAACTTTAAACTCATTTCTTTTACCTAAAATAAGGAGGCAAAAAGGCATTTATTTTTAATGAAATAGGCAGGCAGAACGGCATTCAATCTAGCTAAAGTAAGGGTGCAAAAAGGCATGAAGACAATGAAAAATCATATTTAAACAAAATATTGTAAAAAATTAAAAATTAAAATTATTCACCTATTTGATCAAACTCTAAAATTTACATTAGCACTTAAAGTGTAAAGAAACAATCTTTTGTTTGTGAAATAAACATACATAATTGGGTCTCGTACATTGATTCCAGGGGTTGAAATTGAGTGTAACAAATGTTGGAACATTGACAATATTTTATATGTAATGCAGAACACACTGCGCACTCGTTCACACACGATTGTGAGACTTTCATTTGTACATCTTCAAAGAGTTTTTTGCCAGTTTCCGCTTGCCAACCGGTTTAGGCGAGGTTTCTTGTCAACGAATTCTCCATGCAAATGCCGGCGCAGCACATTAAACATTGAACATGGATCTTCACTTTTCCACTTTCTCACATTCCTTATTACCTTTCTTGAGTGAGAAATATTTTTTAATCCAATCATGAATTAATTTTTTATTACTTTTCCTTTCAAAAATTACTATCTCGGATTTACATTCGCGTTACTCCATTTTCCCTTTTTAGTCTGACTACCGAGAACTTTCGCATGTTAAATCCCACCCTGTTCCCTATTTTTCCACTTCGATATTAAGCCTGTAATATATCTTCTTTTTTTCAAGATTCCTATCCTCCGTCAGTTGTTCTATATGTCTCCTTGTAATTGATAACAATAAAATACCCCCTTGTCAATACAAATTATTCTTATTTAATTATATTACTTAGCAGAGAGGTACACCCGTATAATTCAGTTGCGTAGAATATAAAGTAATTAGTTTAATTTTACATACGGTTGCAGATTCTACAAGCTCTGAAAAGGCGAGGTAGAATCGGAAAGCGCCAAACCGATTTTAGTTTTTAAGGTTCTGAAACTCTTCGTTTAGAAGTTATTTAACGATACAGTTAAAAAATCCGGCCGAGTGTCGCGGGTTGCATTATATATAGAGAGAGAGAGACCTCTTTTTGTAAAGATTGGTTGCGTGTGATGACCGCAAAGAGTATGCATACTGGTGAAATAACATAAGAGGCGAGGTTTTTAGAACCAATTGTTATAGTTGAAGCGAACGCGAAAAATATAATTCTTTTCAAAACGTTCATTTATTTGCATGACGTTGTTTGGAATAGTAGTAAATATTGATGATTTAAATCATCGTGAAAACTTTCTAAGGACTTGGGAGGAATGTGGGATGTTAATGACGGAGAGAGCGCCCCGCTTGCTCGAGAAGTGATCTCCATTCGAGCGAAAAATTACAGAGTGAGGCAGTGTCCAGGAGTGAAGGACCCTCTGGAGAGTAATGAGTGCGTGAAAGTGTTCAGCCAAATTCCAGTGCGTCCTCAATTTAAGAACAATGATTGCTCATCAATAGAGGGCGAATTTCTATGACAAGTCATATTTTTATCAGTTGCTTCAGGGCAAAGCTAAGTGAAATTTCTTGGCTTTAATTAGAATTAGATGCTATGTATATTAATATGTTAGTGCATATTTGGCTGATTATTCCTGATGGTGCATGTTCGTACAATTATAGGCGCATATTTTGTATATTTCGTTCGAATAGAGACGTGTGGGCGAATTTCTATAAGTCATGCGAATGCATATTATGTCTTTCTGTTTAATCACAAATTTCCATAAAAAGTTTTGTATAATTTAACAATTGCCTGTAAAATCCCAACGCATGTGCTTTGCGTAATTCGTCGTTTTCTAAATCGGCTCGCCCCTTCCTCCCGACCATGGCAACTTGGCATAGCATCGCGGAGGACGGCGTGCTTCCGAATCCGCACTCAAGGTCCTCTGCAGAATTTCAGGAATGTTCTCCAAGTGATTTAACTTTACGTCCCTTTACATCATGTGATGTCGAAAGAAGTTTCTCTTCCCACATGACGATACTCAGCGTCAATTCATTTAACAACCTTAAAATGCAAGAGGTAATGGGGTCCGGGCAAGTGGTCCGGGCGGCAATCAAGTGCAATAATCCTGATATTGAGTAATACTTAATGAACTCTTTAGCTATTCAGTCTAACAGTTGATTTTTAGACTCCCCGTCAATAGACCACTCATCTTTCATCAACGATCTACCTTGCGACTTGCGTCCTCCGTTCTTCTTCATGTATAAGCCACCAAGTACATTGAAATTTCAGCTTCATGTAAAAAAGGGATACATGCAGACACTAATTTTGTTCAACGTGTAACTAAATGAGTCTTCCCTGTAAAATCCCACACGATGGTATTTGTTTTATAAAACGATACTATAATAAGACAGTTTGGTGATTTTATTCTAAGAAAATCAGGTGACATTATTTACACAATTTATTCTTCTTTGCATAGAGATCTATTCAAGAAGTATATTGCTACCAGTATATATATATATATATATATATATATATATATATATTACTTTTTCTACTCCCACTGTATAATTATGTCATTTGATGGCTGTAACCCGTTGCAAAATGATACTTATTACGATACAGATTTCATTATGATACAGGTTCTTGACCCATCACAGAGAAACTTACAAAGCAAGTATTGATACTTAATTAATCATTGAGAATCGTTACAATAAATGTTTCGTTCGATTCTGTGCATTAAAATTGCATTTAATATTATATTATGTTTATCAGCTTTAATTTATTTTATTATCAGTAATTTGTATATGGAATATTATATGAAATAAATTGGTTTGTACTTTCACTTTAATCCTATTTGACCAGCGCAGTGGTAGTTATTGGAGAGAACATTGAACTGACGTTAAGATCTGAACGCAAGTCATTTTGTGTTTTATGTTGCTGCCGCGTGGTTGACCTTAAAAAGTTTAGTTTAAAATGTCTTGTCAGTAGTATCAAATGTGGAGTTAATACCTCTATAAATGAGAGAAAAAGCGCAAATGGTGACGTCGGAATTATTGCCGCAAATTTTGTACTCTGGTGAAACCAAGCCACCTGCGGTGGGTAGAATAAGGCCTTGACTGAATCCTGCATATCAACTAGTACGAAACAATTCAATGTAAAAGTTCAACTTATAAAAGTCGTAGAAAAAGTACCGTATGAAACTCGATGGAATGGGTATTCATACACCCGTGTGAAGTTTACGATTCTCACTTATATCGTATTATCACACTCGGTATTAATACCCATCATTACATCACCGTTTCATAATGTACTATTAGTTGACTTATAACACTATTATCTGTGAAGCTTTCGGGTGCAACTTAATTTTACTGCAATTCTGGCGTTTCATTGGCTCGTCCTTACCTTGCAGGGCGCAGGAATACCGCCGAGCCTCGTCCGTCCCTCCTTGGAAGTAGAAGGGGTGGAGGTGATGCTGAAACAATTAATACTCGGGTAAGCGAACTCTCAAAAACAATACGGTAAAAGAAATTGAGATTGGAAAAAAATTGCAAAGGCAAAAATATTTTAAAAATTTGCTGGTGGAATGTAAAATAAGCTGTTATTGGGATAAGTAGGTTTGGACGCAGAAAGGTATTCCGTTAAAATAGTCAACCAATGGTTTAAATGTTGAATTTAATGGCCATAGTAATGGAATAATTCTGGTCTACTTAAAATATTAAAATGACAGCAATAGTGTCACAGATGGAAATGTTGAAGTTCCGAGATACACGCGCTACAGTTTTCTCTGGAGGGTGAAATGCAAGCTCACACACTTAATAATTGATGGATATGCATTTCTAAAAGAATTTATATGTGTTCAGTTAATTACGCTTACTATAAAATTTTATAAAATAACGATTAAACATCCAAATTCGTATTTTTAGTTTTCAGCTCATGGATGAATTTAATTTCTGAATATTCCCTCAGAGATTGTACACTTAACTTAAAAAGAGACTAAAGGTACTAGTCCCAAATCCAAGTACATATTCCTTTCCTTGAACATAGATTCGCTCTTGGAAAAATATTACGGATATGCTGAAAAAATTAATATAAATATACTCTTAAAATAGAAAATATATTAATATTTTTATTGTTAATCAAACTATCCAACAACAAAATTTAAACGATGAAGCCATTTTCTTGAAAATTTGGAAAATGTCCCAGAGGCTTCATGTAAAGTACCCCCCAAAATTGAAATCGATTTCTAATTCAAGGGACCGCCACATCAGGCAGATCGATTAGGAATATCAATTGTGAAGAAAAGCGGCTGAACGGTTTAATCGCTAGTGTTGTTCACTGACGAACAGACGGACGGACTGACGGACAGATGGACGTTTTGCAATCATTCGATTTTTCTGTTTCAACGACCCACTAAAAATTAGATTCTGGTTACACCATGTGATGGAAGATATTTTTAAATTTAGGAACTGATAACTTTTTTCGTTATCAGGGCCCTGTAGAGTTTTTCTGCCGAAAATTCACCGTTTTCTCGCGCAGCATTACATAACTTCCTCTCTACTCCGTAACAAGAGAGTGAAACTAGTCGTGCTTAAACAGCACATACTTTCTCTCTGTATTTTCACGCAAAGTTACGCGAAAAGTACTCAAATTTTAGAAAAATTGTACATGACCTTACTTCAAAGTCAGTCTTTAAGGAACATATTTCGTTAAAGAAAAATTTCTATCTTTAATATTATAGTTGTAGAAAGACTCCGAAGAGAATTTGAACTTTTGCAATTTTCGTAAGATCAGGGTTTTCAACGAATATGAGACCTGCACCACTCTTTTAAACGTATTTCACACTCTCCAACAAGAAAATTTAATAAAAAACGATGAAGCCATTTTTTGAAAATTTGGAAAATGTACCTTCATGTAAAGTTCCCCCGCAAAATTTAAATATCGGTTTCAAATTCAAGAGGCCGCGACATAAGCCAGATCGACAGGGGAATATCAGTTTAGGATAAAAACGGCTGAGCAGTTCAGCTGCTAGCGTTGTTCACAGACGAACAGACAGACAGACGGATGGACGGAGAGACAAACGTAGAGCCGTCATCCGATTTTTCGGTAACAAGGACACACAAAGCATGGATTCTGCCGACACTACATGCAAGATTATTTTCTTTGTTCTTACTTTAGCAACTGGATTTACTGACTTTTTCCTTGTCAGGGCCTAACATTACGAGTACATTACTGAAACATTACTGAAAATTCGCCTTTTTTTCGCGCAGCTTTACATAATTTTCTCTCTACTCTGTAGCAAGAAAGTAAAAGTGAAAGAAGGAATTCAGAAGCTCTACAAAATATAACTAGAATAAACATCTTGACAGGACACTGCCCGTTATTAGCAGTTTTTTTACTTTAAGTAAATAACTAAAAATAATCGTTTCAATTATTGCACTTCATTTACTTAAAAATTTTAAATCATAGTTTATGAATGATTTATATAATAAAACAGAATAGGAAGTAAAGGTTGGAAAGAGAGATTAATGCATAAATAAACGTGACGAAAATATCCACATGATCAATATTCAACTCTGCAGAGAAAAATGTGGAACAATCTCAAATCTATATTCCTAAGTTAATAAATTATTATACCAATTATAACTAAGCTATATTCTTGAAAATTTAATTGATTTCCAGTTGAGACTAGAAAACACAGCTCACTTTCTTTGATTTTAGGAAAAATCAGATTTGTTACAGGAAGATAGTAATTGGCACATGCGTTCGCAAGTAATTCAGAACACATTTGAGAAAACACTTGGCATAATTGACTTTTAAATCACACTATTCATGGCGTTTCGTCTTAGTGGTTGAAAACATTATAATTAGAAAACATAATTACTGTAATATTCTCTCTGAAGACTGCCGGGGCCTTCCGCTACTCGCTTTTGCACGCTAATTTATTTCACCTTCGGAGCAAAAACCCGCTAATGATGCACAAGCCTCTCAGTAGAGGAGGACGAACAGATGGCTGTCGCCGGAATCAAACACATAACTTGATGTCTGTAGCCGGAATCAAAGACAAAACTTGATGACTAGCCGGAATCAAAAACAACTTTACGACTGTAACCGGAATCAAAAACATAACTCCTAATTACAATGTTCAACAAAAATGTACTTTGGATTTGATTGATTGTTAGTTATTCTTGGCGCGTCAACTACTATGGTCATTAGTTCCGTACTTGCAGTGCGTGGTTTTGCTCGGAAAGTGGCGGAGGTCTTCCAAGGCTGTATGGCGAGATCCGGAGCCGACCTATCGCCAGCGGGGTTTTCCTCAGTCAGGTATCTCCCACCTGCGGGACACCGCTCCAATCAGGACAAGCTCTAAGCCCACGACCAGTCTCCCGGAATTTGTGGTAGTGTAGTACATGTTACTGTAAGTGTGTAAGGGGAGAGAATAGGTCGAGGAAGAGGAAGGATAGACCGCGCGCAGTCCGTGGCCCGTTTGTTAGGGTACTGCTCCGGCATTCGCCTGGTGTTGATCGAAGAAACCACGTAAAACTACCGATCAGAGCAGCCGGCCGCTAGAATTCTCCTCCAGACGACTGAATTCGACCTAGCTGAAAAGCTAGTGCTGAAAATCTTGCCACCGTCGGGACTGGAACCTAGGACCTCCCGGTCAGTTGAAGGGACATCAGTTGATGCCCTGAGCCACCTCTGCAAGTGAAATGGTGTGAATGGCTGCGTATGAGATTGAACTCTTTGTGTGGCTACACTTCAACACAGCTACGAATTGAGGGCGAAGGTGACCTTCTACAAAAGATGGCTGCGTGACTCACCCTCCGTTCTCTATAAACAACAAGCGAACCCGTGTGAGAACTCTCGCATGTTAATCCCCACTCTGTTCCCAAACCTTGCATTTCCGCATTAAGAGGGAAAGCTGTTAACAATACGTGTTTGTTGAAAAATTGTTTAAATATAAAAGAAAAAACAATGCAATTGATGTTTGAAACAACTTTTCGATAAAGGTTTATTCAGTAATATAGATTTTGTTGGAACAATTTGTAACACTTACTTAAAAAACATTTGAAGTAATTACACAATCTTCCTTGACAGTTATCTTTACGCTTTCCTAGATAGTCACAAAAAATATTAGAAGCGCTTCTTACTTTTGAGAAAGCTACTTAAAATTGTCATGCAAAAATAAAGCATCGGGCAAGTATACAAACTACTGTTTGCAATATTATTTAACTTAATTGCCGTTCAGAGAAGTACCTCCATGAATTTCAATTGCATAGAACATAAAATAATTACTTTAATAACACATTCAGTTGCAGGTTCAGAACTGGTGGGGAAGTATGGAAGTAGTATAAGTAGTATTTAATAGTATGGATAAGGGCAAGACCAACGAAAAGATAACAACGTCTAAAAGTAGACTAACTTGTATATTTTGATGCGAGGAACGTTTCTTTAAGGCCATTGACCTAAAAATTTTAGTTTTTAAGGACCCAGAACGCTTCGTTTAGGAATTATTTAATAATATAATTCATCGGGTGTTGCGGGTTGCATTTGACATGAATATTTAAATTCCTTTTCTGTCAACAAATCCTTTATATTTTTACAGTTAAAACGCAATTCGTCACGTTTCCGTGTACTTCTCTTTGTTTAGAGACCTTATTTATAAAGATCGGTTGCGTGTGAAAGCCGCAAAAGGTATGTCTACTACTGAAATAGTATAGGAGACGATCATACGATGCAACTCTGTGCTGGTGGCCCCATCGGGAGGCACCAATCGAGTTGTGGCGTTGCCTCGTGTCAGTGGTTGCATTTGAACGGGTATCTTGTAATTGAAATTTTTGTTTGTGAAAAAATTATATGTGAGTGATATTTTAAGATACAACAAGAGGCTGTGAGAACAATCCCAGTTTGCTGTTACGTAGATCGATGTTCTGTCGTTGAGAAGCAGAAAGGAAATATTACTCCAATAATCAAAAGTTTGTTTCTGGTTTATTTTAAAGTTATATTAAGGGATCAAGGCTAAACGTTCGGTCCACATAGCGTTTATAAAATGTGTGTAAAATATTTAAGACATTCCTTCAACATAGATTGTTCTTCTCTGCCGTTTGGAATTCATATGGATTGGTATGAACAATGAAGTTATTGCAACGCTTATAATTTTTATCTGAGTAAAATATTTGAATTTAAAAAGAAAAACAATACAGCCTTTGTATTTCGAAGGTTTCACACTATTATCATGTTTCTTAAGTGAACGGGTCTTCAGAGCTACATAAAGACACGGAGATGTTAGAGCTTGGTTGAAAAGAATCCACTTAGTGGCAAGTCAAAATAAAATATATTCCGCACCTGATCGCAGAAAAGATTTCTATCCTGTTTGCATATCAAACTTAGAATAATGTTGCAATTTGCTAAAGTCTTAAATAGAGTTGGCCATTCTTTCCAATATATTATTTAATAAATTACGTTGGTATCAGAAACAAAAGTAAAAGAAGGCATTACCGACACGCTTCCATATCCGCCAACGAGTTAAGAATGTTGGTTTTAGAAATGAAATAACTAGAGTAGAACTTTAACATTAGGACACATTTAGGGATGTTATCAACTATTTTCTTAGCAAATGTAAAGATGTTTGTGTCGAATTCTATTTGTCAACTGTAAACTATACTGTGATTGGTCAAATACCTGTACTTTAATGAAGATATATAATATTGACTATCATTATGCAACGAGCAGCAGAAATCTAATCTGAGAATTATACAACGGGATTAGAAAAAAAATCTTGAAAAGAAATAAAGAACTCTTTTAGCATTCGCTGAGAAACCGATAGAAAACCTCTACTGAGATTAAGTTTTACAGTCAGAGTGGAAGTTTGGAATTATTTCATGAAATTACCAGCTGCCAATTGCCAGCTAACTTCCTCCAGCATGTTCGTAAGATGATACTACTGACAAACGTATTTGAATCATTGAACTTTCCAGGACAATTATCACTAACTAAGCGGGGACGCAGCTGATTTAGTGCGTTTTGGATATTAGAATAAAACGCGTTTTCTTTCAACATTAAACAAGTGATGCTACAACATCACATAGTTTCTCGCATTATTTCTCACTGCTCCGCTATATTATAATAATATATAAACATTCAAAAGTGTTTTGAAACAGCAAAACTATTTCCCGCAACGAGACACGAACTCAATCCTCCGAATTAACTCGCCGTCATTCATGCCAATAAGCTATAGAAACACCGTTTGTTTTGAACACGGGCCGACACTGAAAAATCTTATTCTCTCAATCCTACATTTCAAAGAAGAAATTTTTGCAATTTTCGATAATACGGAGAGTTTGCCAAAAATGGGATTACCACCATATTTTTTACCGTTCCATTCTTAAGCGGAGCAGCGAAGCGGGGAGAATTTTTTAAAAATTGCATATATTTCAAACACCATTACGCGAAACATAGTCCGTTTTTCGAAACATTGTACATGACCTTCTTTAAAGAGCAGTTTTTTGTAGAACAGACTTCAAAGTATTTTCAATTTTGTAGTTTTGGAACGTTAACATTTTGCAATTTTCCAACTAGCGGTACTACAGAATGACACAGACTTTCTCGTACTTGTTAGTTTTCTACTTCGTTGGTCTGGGCTAGCTTTTTAGTCTTGTCCCATCCTCTCCCGAATAACATCTATTGCCGCCCAAACAACATTTTTTCATATTTTCTCAATTTCTCCGTTCCCTAATGGTAGAACTCAAACATAACTTTAATATGTGGTATGTGTATGTTATAGAAGGGTACAACATAGTCCTACATGAAAATTTTTCTTGAAAAATTTGAACGTTTTATAAGAAAATGTCTTTAAGCATTACTGTAAATGCGATATTTGAAGCTCTTTTTCACAGAAAACTTTTGTTTTGAGTTTTCGAGAAACTTTATTGAAGAAGAATTTAATTTCAAGTACATTTACTCACAAATGCAACAATGTACACAAATCGCTGGAAATGTACATACTAACAGCGAGAGAGAACCTCCAAAAACATTACATTCGTGTAATGACATGAAAGACAAGTAAAAAAACGAAGAAACAATTTGGATCAGTTTTTGAGGAAAGTTTTTTATTCACAGCATTAATTTCTAGCTCAAATTACGCAAAAACTAATTTTAAAAAAGTGAAGATTTCAAAACTACAAAATTGATGGTAGATATTTTTCCCTGAAATAAACTCTGTTGTAAAAAAGCAGCTCTTAAAAAAGGTCATGAACATTTATTTGAAAAACGAGCAGTTTACACTTAATGGATGGCGCGGGTCTCATTCTCGTTGATCTCGTTGAATAAGGCGAGAAAGTATGTGATGTTATAGCACCCCTAAATGTTAATTCTTAACCTGAGACTTTCGATAGTCAGTCGCTTAGTTACGCTGAGAAGATCAGCTATAATACAGTTGTATCAAAATGTCATGCCAAATTTCACAGTGCTTGTTACTGTTTGACACCTCAGAAACATTGTCTGGCCTTAAAGAGGTACACAGGATTATTCTTATGCCGTTTATTCTCAATCACCCTACCAAAATTTGGATCTCTAACTACTATATGATTTTCGTGGCTGAAACGATCATGACATGCCGATAACCTTCAAAGGAGGTCACAACCTGCTTTTGAACTGAATTTCTTGTTGCTTTCTCTTAATCATTGACATTCCTAAACCAAATGTACTGCTCCACCGTAAAGAAAGAACCCAAATTAATCATTAGCGAATCTAACTACGAGACCGACATTTTTAGCACGAAACGAATAATGAGGAGTTTGCGAAAGTAAGAGAAGAAAGAATGGTCTTGGAGGGAGAAAAGTATTGCTTATCGGAAACTCATGGCGTCAGCTCCCAAGTGCAAAGTACACATGGTAATCTATCAGCTGCCAATCAGATGGAATAGTTCCGAAATACGTCGGTGACAATCGGTATAGTTTCATCACATATACTAAGAATAACTAATAAAATAATTGAAATGATTGTGTGAAATGATTGAAGTGATTGTGTGTTTGTACAGCACTATTAAGTAATATCATTTAAAATGTAATGTAGATGCAGACAGTAGTGCGATGAACCTTACCTTTGGGGGACGGTAATATTTTACAGGTGAGTCACGTGACTTTAGCCCCTCCTGCAGTTTTTGAACAGTTGAAGTTATTGCAATGCAATTTTCACGGATGTGCATGAGGGACTGGGGCTAATTGATGCATGTATTGGTTTCAACTTTATCAATTGCAGTTTAAGAGATATTAAAGGGACTTTTTGATTTTCAAATGGAACTATACATATGTTTCAGCCTATTATGACGAGCGTAAAAAGACGAATCCAATGATACACATATTGTTAGATGTTAGGTAAGCATTTTCTTGGGTAATTTTGATTGATTTTGTGTTTTTCAAAAGGAACTTTACAGTTTTTGTCTATAATGACGAGCGTAAAAAGACTAATCTAATAATATACATATTTTTATATCATTTTAATGTTTAAGTAATGGTTAATCATTTTTTTGAGTAATTTTGAATTTTTGCGAAAAAATTTAACCGTTCAAAAACTGCAAGAGGTGCTAAAGCTCTTAATATCTAGTTTAATACTTTTGTGGCTAAAACGTGACATGTGAGGCAAACTAGCAGTGCCTAATGTGATAATTGTAGGTGGCGGTGCGCTCACCCCGTAGCCGACGCTGTGCGTGGTGCCTTCGGGCGCGAGGTCGTGCGCCACCTTGCTGCTGGCGGCGGCTGCCGGCTCCTCCCTGCGGACACAAGACACCACCTCAGCCAATGCCTTTTGGGTGCGTCAACCACTTTAGCAGTGTGCGTCAACCACTTTAGTCCAGTTAATGTAGTACATGTTTTTCTCGGGAGATGGCGGTGATCTTCCCCCGCTGGATGACGAGATCCGGCGCCGACCTACCGTCGGCTAGCGGGATTTTCCCTAACCAGGACTCTCTTACCAGCGGGGGACAAGCTCTAAGCTCCCTACCGATCTCCCGGAATATGTGCATATTAGTGTAAGTGTGTGTGTGTAATGGGAGAGGATAGAACAAGGAAGAGGAAGGAAAAATCGCGCGCGGTCCGTTTGGTAGGGTACTGCTCCAGCATTCGCCTGGTGTTGATCGGAGAAACCACGGAAAACTACCGATCAGAGCAGCCGGCCGCTAGAATTCTCCTCCAGGCAGCGACAGAATTCGACCTAGCTGACAAGCTGGTGTCAAAATTCCTGATAGGCGGGACAGGCGGCTTTACTTCTCCTCCGAGAGAAGGCGTGCGAAGGAATTTTTCGCCCTTAAAAACCCACTGCTTCGATCGGGTTTGAACCCGCAAACATTGGTTCAACAGCCCAGTACGCTAACCGTTACCGCACCGAAGCCGCGGGAGGGCGCTGCGTCACTGGGCGTGAGCAAACAACAGGCTGCAAGCCCACCGCAGGTACAGGCAAGGAACGGACGCTTATACGCGTTATGCACACGCGAGCGAGGAACGGTTGTGTGTACATTAAACACCTCCCCTTGGTCCCATCTTTTTTGCATAAGAGGGAAGAACGAGTTCATTGAGCGTAATGACGTTTGAAATAAATGCCGTTCAAACAAGTTAAGTTTCACGACTCTTCTGCACGTGATGAATGTCACAAAAATTTGTTCCGACATTAAAATTTCACAAACGCGTCCATATAATTTTATAAAGTTATTCAGCTGAATTTATGGGTGTGTGCCTTCACATGGATTTTTCACCTTAACTTCACACAAACATAAATTATATAAATTGTGCAACTGCAAGTGGGTATTTATTTACTGCCACGTGTATGAAAAGTCCGCATGTTTTATTCTTAAATATTGCTCTTGTATGCACCGTTCTGCACCAACGTTTGAAATGTATGATTGCAGTTAATCAATTTCCCATGATCCATTGAGCAAACGTTTAGATACTGCATTACTTTTGAGAAATAAAATTAGTTTTTCTCCTTCCCACACTTCGCATACTTTGACGTTAAATAAAAAATAAATAAAAAGCTATTAACAGGATAAATTTTAAGGTTCTTTCTTCTCGTTTTTGTAAACATTTTAGTCTTTAATAGTTACAAATAACTACAGTTAATTGATTAAGTGTAGTTATTTGTAAAAGAACTTATTCATTGCGCACACATTCAAGTCATCTACATACAGTCAGTTTTACTGAAACTGACCAACTTCATGATACAACTCCCCTCCAACATAGCAAAAGTTTTTATTTTTTTAGCCATTCAATCTGTTTTGTTTTGAGAAAAAAAGTTAAATAACTATTATAAAATCGTTTCCGGAAGATGCACAAAAACTGAAGTAACAGCGCCGTGACCATTCAAACGCTCCGTTGGCTGAACGAGATGTTTCTTTGCCACTGAGTTTACGCCAGTAATGCTGATGCGGGCGGCGAGAGAAATTCTACTTTTACTCGAACTCCTTCGCCGGCGGCGAACAAACGGCAGTGCCTTCGTTGGCTGTAACCGGGCCTTGTGCAGTGTTCAGGGTTGAGTAGTATTTGATTGGTCAACTACTGGCAATTGCATTTGAAATACGCACTTTAAATCCCTTTTGTATCTGAAAAACTGTATTTTTGAGTTTTCTGGGCATGTATTTTAGAGATGTATAAAGTAGGTGTATTTAAAAACAAGAAATACTTCAAATACAGACGAAGAAGAGGATGGTTTAGAACGAGGATAGTTTCTTTTTGTTTGATTCCACTAGTGAATGCACCTCATTGAAACAAAAATAAAAGCTCATGTCAGCTGTAGAATTTGGATTCTCTTCATTTGTAAATGATAAATCTAAATCATTAAAAGTGCTGCGCAATTATCCGACAGTAAAAAATCGTTTATTCATTATAACTTTAGTTTATGTTCAACCACGCCAGTTGAATAAATATTGTCCTGTGCAAGTTTTATACATTTGCCAACTAGGGGATTATTGTCTGATGATTTGTTTGAAAAATTAGTCGTTTTCCAAGTAAATTCCATTTCTTTGTGTCAGATATATTTGTGCTATAATTTTATATTTGAAAATATTTATACATATTTGACATTAGAGTAATCAGAAATTTACAGAAATCAGAAATTTGTATGACTGTCAATTACTAATTTACTGTAATTGACAATTACAATATATTGTTGCAATAAATATACAATACAAAATTCTGATATAGTTACAGTATTTTGAGTATTTGAAGTATTTTCTGAAGTATGTATTTACGAACATTCGTAGTTACGTATATATGTTACGTATTTATGTATAGTATAAGTTACGTATTTACGTATATACGTTACGCATTTACGTATATACGTTACGTATTTACGAATACGTATGTACATCAAGTCCAAATGTATTTTGAGTACGTTTTTATTAAGATACTTATTTATAAAGCAAAGTATTTAAATACTGAATTTAAAGTATTTTTCCCAACCATGGCAGTGTTCTCATGTCCAGTTGGCCGTGGATCGAGGGCATCCGGTGCTCACCACTTGGTACTCAGCCTCTGTACCAGCGCAGTGCGGCTGATTACCTTCACTTGCGTATGAACAAACAATTGCTTCTGAACAAAAATAAGTGAAACGTCCAGTGGCGTATATTGTGGGCTTTATTTCTAAGTTTATTTCTAAGGTAAACGGTAGCCCAGAGTATGAAAGCACTATACGCCACTGGAAACGTCTTGTCTTTTTAGAGTTATATCCCTTTGGGAATGTGAAAGATGAAGCGCATAGAAATGATCCCGGGCATTTAAGGATAACTAGCGTACCTGTGCCAGAACTCTCGCATGGTAAATCCCACCATCTTCCCTTTTTTTCCATTCCCATATTAAACCTGTAATATACCTTTTCTTCAAGATCCTGATACCGTCCTGTTACTTGTTCTTTATGTCCCCTTGTAATTGATAACAATACAATACACCTTTGCCAATACAAACTATTCTTATTTAATGTTATTAGCAAGCAGAGAGATACATCTGTGCAATTAAAACGCGAACAATATCAAGTAATAGATTAAATTTCACTTACAGTTGCAGATTCTACAGGCTCTGAACAGGTGCGTAGAATCAAGAAGCGTCGAACTAACAAAAAATGTAATAGAATGTTCAAGAAGACTTTTAGGACTTTGGCCTCAACATTTGAGCTTTTAAGACCCCAAAACGCTTCATTTAAAAGTTATTTAACAATATAGATTAAGAAATCCGACCGAGTGTTGTGGGTTGCATATGATATGAATATTTAGATGCGTTTTTTGTTTAAACAAAAGTCGAAGTGCAATTCGTCACGGCTCCGTGAAATTATCTTTCTTTAGAGAGCTCATTTATAAAAACTGATTGTCTGTGAGAGCCGCAAAAGGTATGTATAGTACTGAAATAAAATAAGAGATGATTACATTGAATATGTGTGTTGAGTGGATTTCTCCTCACCATGTCTGTCTCCTGTGAAGTTGCTCATGTCAGGATGGTAGGTTTGATGTTGTCTTCTTTGTATTTATTTATTTATTTATTTTACGTCAAAAACAGTTAAAAACTGTGTACGACGTGGTATGGGGAGAAGTGAATTCGGTGCACGTATTCAAAATTCTGTCATCCCTACATTAAGACATATACTGCTTGAAGTTTGAGTACAGGGAAAAAGAAAAGAAGAAAAAAGCTCCGATGTATTAAAATCTATTTTCAAGGATAAATCAGCAATAGATTTTGAGCTCTTATCCATCATGTCCATCGTCAAGGAATACTTCCTGCCGCGACAACATGGAGAACAATAATTTGAATAACTATAAATCCCACTGAATTCTAAAAGATGTGCACAGATAATGAAGTTACATTTATATACGCATTGCATTCCTCATTTCCTCCATAAGGGGAGGAGTATTTTGTATTTGATACGACGCAGTCACAAAGAAAACCTTCATGACTGAGGATTCACGGAGGTAACCAATTGCCGATTGTCTGCACCACATATTAGCCAGGGAAAAGTGTGGGGTTTAACACGCGAGAGTTCTCGCACGGATATGCTAGTTTTTAATAATTTGATAATTTGCAAACAAATGTTGGGTCGCCCACTGGTCATTCATAGACATGTTTTCTATTTTCTCATTAAGATTACATTAAACGTTATATCGCATCATATCGTTACAAATATCTGACCCAAGAGTTACTCTGGAATACACATAATATTGTGGAATATATTGGAAGCAATATACGAATAGAACATCATAGTAGTTATTCTACAATTTATTTTGTATTTGATAAATTATTACCAACACACGTTATGATTCATTACGTTTTCAATTTTTTGAATCGACCATTGTCATAATGATAACCTTACTGTTGTCAAAAAATTGTTTCAAGTTAAAGAGTGGCTTGTCTTGAAAGATAAAAAAAATTGAATATTCTCCTAAGACGACTGTCCCATTGCAAATATGAATTACGGCACAACTAGTGGGAAAAAAATTGTTGTTGATGAACGTTTTAGTACACTAATTATTGATGCCGAAAACTGATGAGCCTGAAAAATAACTTTTAAATTTGAAAATTCACCAGTCATAGCATTCTCCATCAATCACTGTTTTCAGCTTTGTGGATCGCAAGGTCACTATCACCTTTCCTTTCACGATTCACAAGTCATTAACTGAGATTAAAGGTCTTTTACGAGTGATTATCTCCGGTTTGAGATGATGCGATTAATGCAAAACGAAGCGGACAAGGACACATGTATTTTAAATGTTCAGCAATGCTATTTGTCGTTTAACACGTGTTCTTTTAACGGGAGAGACGGCCTAGTGCATCAACTGATGTCACTGTACTCCCTCTGACTGGCAGGTTCTAGGTTCGAGTCCCGACGGTGGCAGGATTTTCGACACCAGCTTGTCAGCTAGATCGAATTCTGTCGCTGTCTGGAGGAGAATTCCAGCGGCCGTCTGCTCAGATCGGTAATTTTCGGTGGTTTCTCCGATGAACACCAGGCGAATTTCGAAGCAGGACCCTACCAAACGGGCCACTGACCGCGCGCGATCTTTCCTTCTTCTTCCTTGTTCTATCCTCTCCCCTTACACACATACACTTACACTAACATGCACTACACTACTACATATTCTGGGAGACCGGTCGGGAGCTTAGAGCTTGTCCTGGCTGGGGCGGTGCCCCGCTTGTGGGAGATACCTGGTTGGGGGAAACTCCGCTAGTCGAGGGTAGGTCTCACCATCCAGCGGGGGAAGATCACCGCTACCAGCCGATGAGAAACATGCTCTACACTTACTGGACGAATGACCTGTGTAGTTGACGCGCCCGGAATCCCTAACAACCACCCCACCAAGCCGCCTATTCCGGCGCCGGGCGGCGTGTTGCCGGCGTCGCGTGGGGCCGGCGGCCGGGCAGACAGGGCAGGGCGCCGCCGCGGGCGGCCAGTGGCCGTGGCAAGGTCGGCGGCGGCGGCGGCGGCGTGGCGCGGTCGCTGACCCCTGGCGGCGGCGCGAGGGGCTTTCGCTGGCCCCGCCCGCCCCGCCCGCCCCGCCCGCCCCGCCCTGGCTGCACCTGACCCCGTTGCGGCGAGGATCTCGGCCGCTGACCGGCCCTGCACCCCGCCCCGCCCCCCACCTCGCCCCCACCGACCGGCGCTCTCTCTCCGCCTGCCACGCCGGAAGATGGGACTCGCCGCGGTCACGCCTTGGATCTCCACTCCAGTGCCAGCGTAGCGATACGATTTTAAGGTGCAACACCTTCTCAATAATATAGATTATTTTCGTACATATAGTTTAATGTGTGTACTTGAGGGATGAAATGAAGCGAAATGAACACAATTTGTTGCACCTTTTCGTGAGATTACGATATAACGCCTCCTTCTTAAGTGGTATCGATACGATTGCCGATTCTGATAATAGGAAAAATAAAAAGACTACATTTCTAGTACCTATACTTGGCTTTTCGTAACGAGGCAAGTGAGGGACTTCACGGTGGAATATGGCACGGATGTTTGCGTCTTTTGCGGTCCTGCCGCCAAATGTCGCATGACTGTGACCGTATGAAGCTGTGCTGCAGATCAAGCAACATCTAGCGGTAAGAAAGACGTGAAAACTCGTTATTCCATCGTGAAGGAAACCCCTCTCACGCGCCACGTTACGAAAAAGCAAGTATAAAGTATCGTATCATCCTTAGTCATGCTCAAAATCACGAATTCATTGATCCCGACGTCAGATATAGAAGTAGTAGCACTCTGGGGTCATTTTTTAAAAACTTATTAGGTATTATAACTCTAAGATATGTCGACCTTTTGGAATGGCTATATTCCAACTGACAAAATCGAAGAAAATAATTTGTGTGTTAAAATATTTTCTTGCTTCTACTGCAAGTAGAACATACCTGTGCTGCAACATGTAGACAAATAGCTACTGTAAACATCATTACTGTAGGTGCAGAGACGATTGAATAAATGAGTTCATGAAATGTTGACATCAATCTCCTCAAAATGATTGCGATGTTAGATGGAACCTTGTCATTCTAGAGTCGACGCGTGGACAATAATTGTTCGTTCGTGATGATTCATTAACGGCTGTAATTCTTCGTCCGACATTAACGTAGGCATGCTCTGTATGGATTTCAGCTGCCCCAACCACATTAAATAAGTCATAAATCTTTCGAAACAAAATCTTAAGAATAATAGTAAATGCCCCCTGGTTTGTCAGCAATACGACACTGCACAAAGATCTTCTAATAGAACCGATTACTTCCTTTATTACGAAACTGGCACAAACTTTCTTCAATAATTTAAATAATGTACAAAGAGCAGTATTTTACGAAATGGGAACTTATTAACTCCAACTCTCCAACCTAAGAAACAGACTCCAATTTCACATTTCCCTTCAATACCTCTCCGACAATAAATACGGTAAGAACATTTCTTGCATTTACCTCTCTCTCCCAACATAATTTCTTTCTAAACTCTGTCATCGCTCTCTAACGATGTTTTCCTCACAATAATCTTGGTTGAAGGTATAACCTAATTAAATTGCTATCAGGAAAGTGACAATAAATCACCCCCTTCACACTTCGTTAGTACTAAGTTGCTCGGTCAATCAACCTAAGAGCCTCACGACTGAACGTTGTACTGTCTGCCAATGTAAAATTAAATTAAATTTAAAAAATAGCAGAAAAGATTTGTAAATTGTGTACATTGTATAAATGTACTGTAAAAATGAACGGCAAACAAATACCATAATTCGAAACAGTTAAATGCTTAGGAATTCATCATGACCATCAATTAACAATGAGAACTCATTTGAAATAGGAGAAAAGGTTAATCATGAAACTCAGAAACCCTACTGAATGATTAGCAGGATCGACAATTAACCCTTTCTCTAATAATATTCTAATAAATAAGTTGATACCATGTGGAATTCCGAACTGCAACATTGTGGAACAGCTAGATATTCAAACATTGAAATACTACGTGATTCCAGTTAAAAGTCTTATAACAAACAGCACCGGGCACATCTCTAAACACAGGTTTCACGCTATTTTCGAGAGTCCTTGCATCTATTAGACCTGGCACGTCACACCGCGCCCGCACCATCTACTTGCACGCCTGGGGAGCCCGGCTCTTCTTCCAGAGAGAGGCTGAATTCACCCACTTACGTAGCTTGTGTCGAAAATTCGCCACCGTCTACACTCGTGAGTCACTGCAGAGACAGCGTTAACACTCTGAGCTCAACTCAGAGAGTAATAATGATCCTGGATATCTCGGTAACTTCGCTCATAGTTTGCAACAGTTTTCACTTTAAATGAATAAGTAAAAACTAGCGTACCCGTGCGCGACCTCTCGCATTTTAAAAACCTCCCTCTTTCCTATTTTTTCATTTTCATATTAAACCTGTAATATATTTTTTCTTCACTTCCGTCTTATACTCCGTCACTTAATCTATGTGTCTCCTTGTAATTAATAACAATACAATACACTCTTATCAATACAAACTTTTCTTATTTGACGTTATTACCGAGATGAGTAACACCCGTGTAATTCAGTCGCGTAGAATATTTAGTAATTAGTTTAATTTCACATACAATTGTAGATTCTACAGGTGGGGTAAAATCGAGAATTGTCGAACCAACAAAAGTGCAATAGAATGTTCAGGAGGATTTCATCCTGTAGAATACGTTGTGAGGAACGTTTCTTGGAGGCCTTTAGTTTTTAAGGCATTAGAACGCTTCGTTCAGGAGTTATTTAACGATGTAAATTGGAAAAACTTGCGGCCGAGTGTCGCGGATTACATTTGACATGGTTATTTAGATGCCATTTTTTAAATAAATTCTTCACATTTTTAAAGTCAAAGTGCAATTCGTCACGTCTCCATGAAATTCTCTTTCTTTAGAGTCCTCGTTTATAAAGGTTGGTGGGGTGTGAAAGCCGCGAAAGATATGCATATCACTGCGCGAGGCGGTAGTGTAAAACTCAGCGACATAATAACGACAATTATTATATTTAAACCAATATAATCATTTTAGTAAATATTATTGTGTTGGCATTTTCTAGATTTTTTGAGTCGCTGAAAATAAGGCATCAAATCTGAATTCAGCGACTTCAAAAACTTTGAAACGACAACACATAATAATATGAAAAAAGTTTACATTTATGATATTTTTGACCTCTAGGACTGTCATAAATTAATTTTTGACAGAAAAATCGAGCTGAGCGACCCCAAAAGAGTTGTTTATGAAACATACCAAGTTTCATAAATTTCCAAAAAAAATTCTACAAGTAACGTTAGAAAGTCTATTATTCTCAGAAAATCTCATGTAAAACCCATTTTAAAATTTCAACTGCTTACCCGACAAGGGTTATCTTCCTTGAAAAAATCCAGGGTTTATTTTTTTTGACATTCTTAATCAATTTCCGGTCTGAGGTGGATAAAATTCGACCTTTCTGAAAATAGGGCCACCATCATGTATGTTTTAGTAACTTCACTCATAGTTTTCATCAGTTTTTATTTTAAATGAAAAAGTAAAAATAAAACGTGAAGGGGTCAACAAGGAGCTGCACCGCGAGTGGTAGCTCAGTGCATCAACTGATGTCACTGCAGCGCCTCTGACCGGGAGGTCCTAAGTTACACTCCCCACGATGGCAGAATTTTCGGCACTAGCTTGTCAGCTAGGTCGAATTGAGTCGCTGTCTGGAGGATAATTCTGGCGGCCGGCTGCTCTGATCGGTAGATTTCCGTGGTTTCTCCAATCAACATCAGATGAATGCCGGAGCAGGACCCTAACAAACGGGCCACGGACCGCGCGCGATCTTTCGTTCCTCTTCTTTGTCCTATCCTCCCCCCTTACACACAAACTTACGCTAACATGCACTACACTACCACATTCAGGGAGACCGGTCGGGAGCTTAGAGCTTGTCCCGGCTGGGGCGGTGCCCCGCTGGTGGGAGAGTCCTGGTTAGGGGGTAACCCCGCCAGCCGAAAGTACACTGTTAGAAATTACATTAAATTTAATTGTACACATACAGTAAATGTAATGTACGTTCATGATAATTACTTTCATGTACTTTTACATTAAAAATATTGCAGAAATTTCTGACAGTGTAGGTTGGCGCCGGATTTCGCCACCTAGCGGGGGAAGATTACCACCATATCTCGAGGAAAACATGCAATACACTTACTGGAATAATGACCTAAGCTGTTGCCGCGCCCGGAATCACCAAGCAACCGACCGACCGACCGACCGAGGGAAACAGGCACTACACTTTCGGGACTAATGCTCTAAGCAGATGACGCGCCCGAAATCACGAACCAACCAACAACCAACAAACCGAGGGGAAAGCATGCATTACACTTACAGGACTAATGACGTAAGCTATTGCCGCGCCCGGAATCACTAACAACGAAGCAACCGACCAGGGGCGGGGGGCGGCGGGGACGACAGGTGGCGAGAGGTGGCGCCGCGCGCGGGACGCGGCGAGAGAAACGCCCGCAAGCAGGTCAGCGGAGACACGCAGCCTCCAGCGCTCCGCCGCGCCGGGCCCCGGAGCATCCATTCAAACGCACCGCGAGCCATCTCCGCTCAAGTACAGACGACTCCGGTTATAGCGAACTTCTGCGGATCATTTGTGGTTCACTATATCCGATGTTGCCGAAATTAAATTGAATTTTTTCATAACCATTGATTGTATTAATATAGAAATACAGAAAAATTCATTAAAAGCACGAACTGAAGATTTTAATATATTTATTTGATTTTAAATATCAATAATTTCCAATATTTTGCTTCGTGAAGAACTTTTTCATTAGTATTTTCTCTATGTCTTTCTTCAGAGTCTTCCGGGGAGATTTCTTCGACCTTCACCCCAGGGGAACCTTCTTCGATTATGACCTTTTGCCGACGATATTTTTTCAAGCTGCCTAGTGCTTGAATTTGTTGCACTGAGGCGATAGATTCTTTTCCAGGAGGGAATTAATTTCCAGGCCGTTGTATTTCCTAGGTTCACTGTAGCCGAAGTTCAGGTTTGCTTTAACCGAATTTTCTTGTGCTTAATTGTAATGTAAGTGAAACGGAAGTAGTGACTTGAGTTCACTATAACCGAGTATTCACTATATCCGAGTTCACTATAAACGGAGTCGACTGTATTCGCACTGACTGATTCGTACCTTACGTAAAATACGAAAAGACACAATCCTAAAACTTTACAAAATTATGACAGTGTCTTGTGGCCTTTATGGGAGTGAAAACTGGGTTACAAATTCCAAATCCTGTAGCAGAGTACAGGCTGCTGAAATGTGATATTTGAGGTCAATCCTAGGAGTATCAAGAAGAGATCGACTAAAAAAGAGGACCTTTTGGGAGCACTGGAATTTACAATCTAAACGACAAAATCGAAGAATATTGAAAGAAATGGAAAGACCACATGCTAAGGATGGAAAATAATCGTTTAAACAACTCCTCTACACATCTCCAGGGGAAAGAAGCATTGGCAGACCCAAAGAAGATGGAGTGATCAACGAGTCGCAACAGGTCTAAGTCTGAAGGAGAAGAAGAAGACGACTGACTGATTTTTTACAGTTTCTCAAAATTCATAAGGTCATTGACATCTGTTGGTATGGATGGTCGTCAGATGAACCCTACGGACTTTTATGAGTCAGTTTAATTCTTTTCACGAACCCGTAACTGAATCCTACTCAAAAATAATTTCTTAATACTCCTTAATAGTTTATTATATCAACTATTTATTTACAATTTTATATTAACATGAACATTAGATGAATGGTTACGACAAGAAATGAAATACGAGTGAAGGCTTCTCCTCATTTCTCTTGTACAGATAACTCGTGTTTAGGAATGTAAGGCGGTAGAGTTTGAGAATTTTTACGTAGCTTAATTCTAGTGTTTCAAGTTTGTTTACACATTACTTATTCATTTGTCAATCTATGGCTGATGTACAGTAGGATTGTGTCATAACTAACCAGTTTTCAACTTTCGTTTCAGTTTCATTGCTTTTGCTGCAATTTGCGATTCTCTAATGCAGACATGTCAAGGTCGCCGGCAAGATAACACGCTTACTAGAGCTCGCGGGCACTGCGTCCGGAAAAAACAATGTTATTCTTAAAGAAACACGTAAGCTTCCGTCGGAGTTGGTGATTCATGATAAATACCACGTGGCAAATTAAATTAATTTTTGGTTGTTACTTGTTTGATTTTAACGATTTTCTACTAATAACATTCACATTTAATACGATACCAGATTACGGTGGTTGAAAATTAAAATATTTGTTTCAAAATTGTCACTGCATGATTTTCGGAAGATCCGCGACCCGTAATAATTCCATAATACATAGTTGTTAGTCTAACATTAAAGACCATGATGTCTCATAATTGATATATCTTATTTTTTTAGTAGTTGTTCGGTAAATTTTCATAACAAGAAATATCACATAGTGAATTTCTTCTCCATCCGTTTTTCTCCCTGTCAACGCACACAATTAATTACCAGCCTTTACAAATCACTTTGACCTACCAATTCTCGGCGAGGCTGTTAATAAAGGTAATGAATCTTGACGACCAAATGTTACGCGAAAGCTGAGATGATTACAGGGAAAGCAAGACCTGATTAGAAATGAACTTGTTTTCGCAAACTTTCGAGCTAACATTTTCTTTCCAATAGGTACTACATTTTGATTTAATATCTGCATTGCGGACTTTTTGAATATATTGCTTGTTTTTATTCATTGCTTCCTAATGTCAGAACAGAAGTCAAACAAATTCGTACACGTATAATCGGAACAGAAATGCAATGTCCTCATTCATTTCTTGTGCATTTTTTGTAAAATCTGAACTGATATCTCCAAAAATTTCGTCTTCTTTAGAGATCGTCTTTATATTTTGGGGTCCGTATAACAAATCACTTTTCCCTTTATACTTAATCTATTGTTTAATATATCACCTGCTAATTTGGGATTTTTATTTCAATTTTATTTAATTACATACTTATAGTTTAACACGAAACTAATACAAAAGATCAATGAAGAAGAGTCAAATGTGAAAATAGAGAATTTGATTAAATTGAAGCTACACAACTTACTTCCGACAATATCGTACTATTTACTCGAGACGTCGTTTCTGTACTAGTATTGTCATTAACACCTATAATCACTTTAAAATATATGTCACTAGCTGACCCGGCGAACTCTGTTCCGCCTTAACAGTCGGTTCCATCTTTTTTTCGCGTCGCACTCACTGTGAGAAACTGTACTATCCTTGTTGCACTCCTTGTTGTTGTACTATCCTTGCGGTACTGCCGTTCTTGAGTTATAAATAGTGTAACTAACACGGCTTTCTTTTATATATATATAGATAACGGCGAACGAAAGGCGGCTATCATTATCGCCTTCTGTTATCAGTGCTGCGTTACAACAATGGGTTACAACAGGCAGCAATGACCGCTAACATGCGAAATCACGCGCAAACGTGCGTTCTCACACAGGAACGCTGTCGAACGGGATAAACAGTACCCTATGTCCGTCTCCTGGCCCTAAGCTGCATGCTCACCAACTTTCAGCCAAATCGGTACAGCCGTTCTTGAGTTATAAATAGTGTAACTAACACGACTTTCTTTTATATATATAGATTGACACGTGTCAATGACAAAATATCTTTTAAAAAAATCACAGGTTGAAAAAGACTCATACATAGCACAATAAAATCTCGGTAATTCGGCATTGGATATCTCCCATTAGTGAATAAATTCAAGAATATTTTTTCTCTCAATATTACATGATGTTATTCAATCCAGAAAAACTATTTTCTTCGAATTTTGAATTTGTAGTTCAATTATCTTGAGACCTAGAAATCAAATCATAATTCAAAATATAATTGCACTGCTAGGGAACAAACGTTCTTGAAAAAACAACTTTAGGGGACACAGACTGAAGGGAAGGGAAACTTTTTATTGATTTAAGAAGTTGTTTCGTACGTATCTCTGGCATTGAAAAAAAATTATCGAATGTAATACTCTGCTTAACATTAACGAATAATACTCTGTTTGTAGAGGGAACTACGTGATATATTCAGATTTTTTAGATGACTGCTTTAATACACTAGGAATAACGATGAATATGTAGGCCTTGTATTTATTTATTTATTTATTATTATTATTTATTGCTTTCTTTCTCAAGTAACAAATAGAATCTCTCAATTAACTTTTGTGTGTCAACTTTCGAAAGGGGCGTAAACTGCAAAATCGAGATCAAACTTTCCATTCAGGCCGGGTGGACGTAATCACAGGAGCAGCCGGACGTTGAACAGGGGCGCAGCTGCCACAGAACTTGCACTCTCATCAGGAATTAGACACAGTTCCCCATTGAACATCAGTTTCTTATTGTTCTTTTTTTTATTAAAAGACTAGAGTACTCGTGCGAGAACTCTCGCATGTTAAACCCCACCCTCTTCCCAATTTTTCCATTTCCGTATTAAGCCTGTAACATATCTTCTTTCTTCAAAGCCCTCTTATCCTCCGTCACTTGTTCTATATGTCACCTTGCAATTGGTAACAATAAAATACTTCCTTATCAATACAAACTATTCTTATTTAATGTTATTACCGAGCTAAGAGGTATACCCGTGTAATTCAATCGCGTAGAATATCAAGTAATTAGTTTAATTTCACATACAGTTGCAGATTCTACAGGCTCTGAACAGGTGGGGTAGAATCGAGAAGCGTCGAACCAGCAAAAATGTAATAGAATGTCCAAGAAGATCTCATCCTGTGGCTTGTGGTGTAAAGAACGTTCCTTCGAGGCCTTTGGTCTCAAAATTGTAGTTTCCGAAGCCCTAAAAAGCTTCGCTTAGGAGTTATTTAACGATATAGATTCAAAAATACGCCCCAGTGTTGATGATTTGCATTTGACATGAATATTTAGATGTTTTTAACAAATCATCATATTATTAGAGTCAAAGCGCAATTCGTCCCGTCCCCGTGAAATTCTCTTTCCTTAGAGACCTCGTTTATAAAGATTGGATGCGTGCGCGAGCCGTAAATGGTATGTATACTACTGAAATAATATGGGAGACGATACTGGCATTGATTCTTTATGTTGCAATTCTTTGTACGAGAGATCTTTGTGAGAAGGATCAAGAACTGTTAGATATACTTCGCCGGTTGTTGAAATGCGTTCATCGTTAAGATTTGGATTTTTAATGGAATATGACGTTCAAATTAATCTAGAAATCATCGTTTTTTATTATTGACATATTCATATAATGAACAACTTAGCAAATTCTGAAGGGACGATTTCCTCGTACTGTGCTCAATACGAAATAATAATAATAATAATAATAATAATAATAATAATAATAATAATAATAATAATAATAATAATGTGACAACGCAAAGAGCATTGATGTTGATACACACACTGTGATTCAAGATCTTGAGCTAGGTAATATAAAGATTTGGGCATTGAAGAATGTGAGAACAAATCATACGGGACAATAAAAGAGAAAACTCGCAGTGAGTATTACAGAAGATTGAGACTAGTCCTGCAATCAGATCTGAACTCCAGGAATAAAATATCTGCAATTGGTAGTTTAGAGTTTGGCGGTGCCTGTAGCCGAGTGCAGTTTTGGACTAGTGGACTAGACTGAGCAAGAAATTCGAATCATAGATCGAAAAACTGGAAAACAGCTTCCAGTTGCGCCCTCCCCCCTTGATGCTGTAACAGAGATTTTATGAGTCACGTAGGGGAGGAGGAGGTCTCAGACAAATTAAACCCTCTTGGCATAATGCAATATCGGAATGGGAAAATATGTGGGCAATCATCAACATGACCCACTATTGAGGCAGATCATTAGGCCTGACTGAAGAATGCTAAACAGATGCATTGTAAGCGTAGCAAGAAGCATTGAGAAGAAAACTATGCAAGTCACGCAGAATAACAGAGACATTGAACTTCTGATGCTACTTAACATGAAATGTGAGACACAAAGAAATGCTAAAGAAATTTTGGAGAGACAAATCACTCCATGAACAATACATAAAAAAATGGACTAAGTGCTTATCAATGACGGTAAATCATTTATGTGACTTAAAAGGGGAAGAATGAAGCTAGAATCGGAAGCAGTTGTAATAGCTGCTCAAGATCAGGCAATGAGAACACGACATTATGATAAAACGGTTCTCAAAATTTCACAAGTTGTTAAATGCCGAATTTGCTAGGAACAGATAGGAACGTTGCATCATATTATCTCAGTTTGTCCAATTTTAGCAAAGACCACATAAGTGAAGAGACATGATGGGGTGTGTAGTTACCTCCACCGGTAGATCTGTACTGCACTCGAAGTTCGAAACTCAAGTTCCTAGTGGTATGAACACTCACCAAACCGGTGACGTCTGTTGGACTAATATTGTATGAGAAACAAATTCATACTGATAGCGCCAAACAAATCGGATATTGTTATCCAGGATTTAGAGAAAAAAACATGTCTACTTTTAGATGTTGCTGTGCCTTGGGAACAAAACGTCCTAACGAAGTAGGCAGAGGGACGTCTTTAATTCAAGAGTTTGGAAATCGAGAGCAGTCGAATGCGGGGCGTAAAAGCGTAAGTCGTCCCGATAGTTAATGGAGCTCTGGGATTTGTTCCGCAAAGTGTAAGAACTTCGCTGAACTCCCAGGTCATTCAAAAGACTAGTAAGTGCAAGATATTGCTTTATTTGAATCAGCCCACATTTTGCACAAAGTATTTTGACGGGGTTTTAAAATAACCGATTCAATTACATTCCCATGCAAAATAACTTTTCTCTTTGAAACATCACTATTACCGAATTTGGTAGATTGTGAAGTTCACGCCAATAATACTGAAAATAATGTATTCATGGATTATACTTTTCAGAGTGATTCCAGAAAATGTTTGAGAAGCGGGCATCGTCAGTTCAGACCCTTATCAATATGATTGCAATAGATTTTTTAAACTTTTGAGGTTGAAATAAAAAAATACTACTTTGTAAAAGGTACGGTACGTTGTACGGTAATTATGTTGATTATTATTTTGATGAACCTAGGACCATGAGGTCTTAGATTCGAAACCTCATGGTCGAATCTAAGTACAGTGGCAGGATTTTCGACACTAGCTTTTCAGCTAGGTCGAATTCAGTCGCCTTCTGGAGAAGAATTCTAATGGCCGGCGGCTCTGATTGGTTGTTTTCCGTGGTTTCTCCGATCAACACCAGGCAAATGCCGGAGCAGTACCCTACTAAGCTGGCCTCGGACCGCGCGCGATCTTTCCTTCCTCTTCCTTGTCCTATTCTCTCCCCTTATACTTACACTTACACTAACATGCACTACACTACCACACATAACGGGAGACCGACAGGCGGCTAGGAGCCCTCATCCCGTCTCCCCATTGCCTGCACCGCCAAACTATCGGCGTGGGTATGACCGGAACCTGGACAACCTGTCGGATGGTATCAGTTTTCCTGCCGGACATTAATATGTAGGATCCGGAGTACTCCGAAAAGCATCCTTCGCCCAATTCTGGCCAAAGTTCGACGCGCCATAGGCCCGACTCGTGGGTAGCTGGGCGAACTCGACTACCACGAGCCTGCTCAGGGCCTGCACCTCCAGACTAAGAACGTGAGCAACGCTGCGAGACTCAGGGTCGTCTACGACACTGCACCAGAGACGACAACGACCTACGCTTATTGTGATTCCCCCCTGCGGGGACATTACCACACATGCCGATAGATCGCTCGAGAGCTTAGAACTTGTCCTGACTGGGGCGGTTTCCCGCAGGTGGGAGATACCTGGTTAGGGAAACCTCGCTAGCTGACGATAGGTCGTCACCGGATCTCGCCATCTAGCGGGGAGAACACCGCCATCTCCAGAGAAAAAAACTACACTACAATTAAGGAACTAACGACCCTAATAGTTGGAACTGGATCACTAACAATTAATCAACCGAGTCTTCGCCAACTCTTTCTCTCCGCCCAGAAATTGACGGCGCGGCTGCCAGTTCCTTGGCGGAGCCGGTGGCGCTGGCGGGTCGCGCCGCCACGCCGCGGAGCGCCTGGGGCGCCGGCGCCGACGCTTTCCAGCCCCTCGCCGCGCTTTTTGCGCGCGCGCTTCCGGCGGCGGCCGCGTTTCACCTTCGGAAGCGGTGCCAGCGGGCGGGAGGCGGAGAAGGCGTCGCGGCGGCGGTGGCTGCGGCAGTGGTGGCGGCGGTGAAGGCGACGGTGGCGGAGGCGGTGGTGGCGGTGGCAGCGGCGGCAGTGGAGGCGGCGGGGGCGGCGGCGGTGTTGGCGGTGCAAGTGGCGGCGATGGAGGCGCCGGTGGCGTTGGCGGTGGTGGTCGCGGCGGCGGCGGCGGTGGCGTTGGCGGCGGCGGTGAAGTCGGCAGCGGCGGCGATGGCAGCGGCTGTGGCGGCGGCGGTGGAAGCGGCGGCGGCGGCGGTGGAAGCGGCGGCGGCGGCGGCGGTGGAAGCGGCGGCGGCGGCGGCGGTGGAAGCGGCGGCGGCGGCGGCCCGCTTTCCGCCCTGCGGAACGCCAGCGCTGCGTCGGCCACGTGTTAATGGCGCGCGCTGGGAGCGAGTTTTTCGGGAGTCTGGGGCTCATGATGGGACCTCAGGGGAAGGGATGGGGTAGGGTCACTCGTAAAGGAAAAGTTTGCGTTTGAATGTTGACATTATTTGAAAACCGGAATAGTGTGTGGACTCGGCGGTGGCAGCTGCAAGGAGGAGGGAAGTGTATGTTCTTGAACATTTCGTAAAAAGAGGATGTAAAATTAATAATATTAATATTAATAATCATATTAATAATAATAATAGAGTTATTAAATTATTTGGATCGTGCTTTTTACGTTTGGATGGTTATTACGTACCATCTCATTAAAAAGTATTACATTATGGTTTTGATAAAATTTCTCCGTACTTTACAACAATAACATGTAAGCATTTTAAAATCTAATCGCTGACTAAATCTTAACAGCTCTTCACAAGAATTTTTACGTAAATATTTCTCAATAATATAATATTACTTGTCTTTTACTGATCCTAGGGTACTGGGAAGTTGTATAAGTAAGTAATATTATATTCTTGAGAAATATTTACGTAAAAATTCTTGTGAAGAGCTGTTAAGATTTAGTCAGCGATTAGATTTTAAAATTCTGGACCAAAAGGGACCAAAAGTTGGACCAAAAGGGTATTGCTCATTAAATTGGAAATGTGACGATTCAATGGAAGTATAGAAGAAACTCTTCCACAAGAAGAAATGCACAGTTTCAGTCCCGCTGTTTGGAACGAGTGTTTATTAGATGCACCGAGGAAAGTACGAAGAATCTGTATTCGAGAAGTGTTCTCGAAGTAGCTGGATGAAGAGGCTACTGCCAAATTCTTTGGAGCGTCAACTTATATTCTTCTGTTTTGTTGTGTTTGTTTTTGTTAAAATGTACGTCATATATACTGCAACCTATTTTTAAACAAAAAATAATATTCCATAATTTACACAATTGCCAAGACACTTTTAAATTAAATCTGCCTTGGTAGCACCATTGTTTCTTCACATATTATTTCTACCTACTGACATTGTACTCAATTTCTTTTTCTCTCTTTTTCCCTGTTTTATTTTGTATGTCAGAGGACCTCGTTTTCTATCCGTGCTAATTACACCTACCTATTTGCTGGTCTCGAGTTCTCGATGAACGCTCACTATTGTTAATCCACCTTTTTTAACTTTCCTATCCATTTCCTCATACGTCCGCACCGCATTCTTGCTGTTTCGACAAATCAAGAGCATCAAATTGATACTTCGTAAGAAAAGTGATACTTCGTACGCTGTATCAGGCATTTTTTACATTTTTACCCACCAACAGCAAACGCGTTTCACGTGGTCGCACATCATAGCAGAGGTGTTTTCGGAAGCCCGATAACAAACTCACGAGATAGAAGTACACAAAATTCACTAGCCATTATATTTTAAAGAACTAATTTTGACTTACGTCCACAGCGAAGAGCATTGGAGATTTTGCGGAAGTCCGAAGAGATGTGTATTCGTAAGGAGGTGTGCTTAGGTATGTCAGAGTAGATGTGCAAAGCTACGGGGAATTGTACGGAGAAGAAAATCATAAAACGGCGTTCCTCAAGGGTAGATTTTGAGAACCAAGTGAGATTATTTTTTCGCTCGTTTTGCAGCAGGGACCGTTGCTGCACGAGGGGAATACTGTCTAATATGCGTGTATTTTTGGGTAAGGGTAAATATATTCCTTCACGTGACATAGTGTTGAATGATGTATACACAAATGCACCTATATTAAATGCCGAAAACTGTTGTACTGAGCAAGTGTTCCACATGTCTGATTTTGGGACCCCCTAGCGATACACATTTTTTCCGGCACAGTCGCACCCGGGCCACTTTCGGAAGTCCGTGTCAGAAATGGTTTGAGCCTGTCTGTCGATTTGAAGGTATCTGAGTGTCTATGCGAATGTTCGGCCGGGTGTACAGCGCTTGAAAAGAAAAGTTCTACTGTGATACTAGGAAAACGGTGTTCCACAAGATCTGATTTTGGGTCCCAGCCGCAGCGATGCGACGTTTTCTGCGCTGCTGTCGCATCAACATTACATTCGGAAGTCCGTGTTGTAAGACGTGTGTTAATGTGTGTCGTCTGACATGTTGTGTTTGGGGGTATGTGTATTCGTGTAAACGTGCGGCTGGATGTATATTGTTCGAAGACAAACGTAATAATTGTAAAATTCAGGACCATTCATGGTCAAGCTTCATATTCAGTCTCCAAATCAACTCCAACATGGAGTTGCTGCAGTACATGGGTTCATACCGAGACAAGTCTGAATCGGGACACAGCCCGAACATGAATGAGAGTTGTAGTGTCAGGTCCAAGTGCTACAGTCACTTCATGCCACAAACCATGAGTATCCGGTCGACTACAAGTGAAAAAAGCAATATAAGCAGACAACTCAATACTGAGGAAAACTGATGCAATAGTGTCTCTGCTAAATATTATTATTACATAAAATTTCGTCAATAATGATATGATCAATAACATTTGGTCAATATAGATAAATGTCTTCACGCCTTTTCTTTGTTTTTGTACTCTAGCCCTGACGCAGAGATTAAACAATTCCGAAAAGTTCGCAAACTATTTTTTCCATTGTTCATAATAGACCAATCTCGTGAACTACTACATCCCTTGACAAACGCAATGCGAAACGCGTAAAACGGTGTTCCACAAGATCTGATTTTGGGTGCCCGCCGCAGCGATGCGCCATTTTTTGCGGCGCAGTCGGGGCCGGGGCGCTTTCGGAAGGCCAGTCCGACAAGGCCGCGCCGCGCCGCCAAAAAATGGCACACGGACGCGTTTCAGCGGCGGCGTCGCGCCGCGCCGCGCCGCCCCCCGCGGGTAAGTGCGCTGTCCGGACTCGCGGCCCCGGAGGAGACGCGCCCGGTTGGCGCTCTTGGCGGCGGTTTCTCTGGGGGGCGTCGCGTCGCCTCTGGTGCCCCGCTCGCGCGCATGAGCCGAATCTGGGGCAGGATACCTGTACTCTAACCTGCGTTTGGCCCGGGAGAGATGGCTCAGGGCATCAACTGAGGCCACTGCAGCGCCTCTAACAGACAGATCCTAGGTTCGAGTCCCGGCGGCGGCTGGATTTTCGACACTAGCTTTTCAGCTAGGTCGAATTCAGTCGCTCGGAGGAGGATGCTATCGACCGGCTGCTCTGATCGGTAATTTTCTGTGGTTTCTCTGATCAACACCAGGCAAATGCCGAAGTAATACCCTAACAAACGGGCAACGAACCGCGCGCTATCTTTCCTTCCTTTTCCCTTGTCCCATCCTGCCCCTTACACACACTCTAACATGCACTACACTACCAAATATTCCGGGAGGCCGGTCGGAAGCTTAAAGCTTCTTCCGACTGGAGCGGTGCCCCCCTGGTGGGATAGTCCTTGTTAGGGGGAAACCCCGCCGACGGTACACTTGTCAGAAATTACATTAAATTTAATTTAGATTACATTAAATTTAATTGTACAGGTACAGTAAATTTAATGTACAAACATGATAATTACTTTCATGTACTTTTACATTAAAAATAATGCAGAAATTTCTGACAGTGTAGGTCGGCGCCGGATTTCGCCACCTAGCGGGGAAGATTACCACCATATCTCGAGGGAAAACATGAACTACACTTACGGGACTAATGACCTAAGCCGCGCTCGGGATCACCAACCAACCTAGGAAAAACATGCAATACACAGGACTAATTACTGTTGACGCGCCCGGAATCACCAACCAACCAACCAACCAACCGAGGGGGGAAATGCACTACACTTACGGGACTAGTGACCTAAGCTGTTGACGCGCCCGGAATCGCAGCGAAGGCGCCGCCTGCGAGAGTGGACGGCTGCGGCCGGGGTCGCCGTGCGCTATCTGTGCCGCGTTGTCGCCCTCGTCCTCGTCCTCGCTGTCCTCCCCGGATGACCGGTTTCGCGAAGAGGCACACTGGCGTTTTCCATTAATGGCTTCCCGACATCCAGCGCGAGATTCCACGGCAAAGCCTCCGCTCTAGAGCTGACCACTTCATTTCTACTATTTTCTTCCTATTGGCATTTGCGTGCTTTAGTTCCTTTTTTGTGCCAGGCATTTTTGTGACTAAACCGCTCGTGAAACTAAAAACCAATGGTGTTTAACTGTACATAGAAAATACCCCAATCAGGGCGGTGTATCTCATAAAGTGTATCACTTTTTCTATCCGATTTTTTTACCGCTTCCCCGTACTGGCCAATCATAAACTGCGACTCTTTTACCTTAGGAGCAGGTGGTGTACATCGATTGCTGTGTGGATGTCCAATAAGCCACGTATGAAGTACAGTCTTTGATTCATACATATATTTGTGTTATTTTCAATATTTGGCGCATTTTGGAATTGTGTTGGACATAATTTCACTTGTGGAATAGTCCTATTAATTACCACTCGTGCTTTGGAAATTCATAGAAAAATCTCTTCCCCGCTTCGCGAGTCGGGAATTTATCGAGAATTTCCAAAGCACTCGTGGTATTACCTATGATAAATTCTTTGACATAAGTTTTTATATTAAAGTTCAGTTATACTAAAATTTCTGAAAGAAACTTTGTTATAGCTAGCATAAAATTAGTCCTTTCATTTGTCTTATATTGAAATTAATCGTCAGCGAAATGAATTCAAAATTCATCATGGATCATGTGGACCCTTTCTTACACTAAAATCTACGACACTAGGCGTTATTATCATTTCACCTGAATGTGAAAAATATAAGAACACCATATTAATTATATATAATCCCTATGTGTCTTTCCTTCTTTCTTTCTCCCTTTCTCTCTTCCCTTCTTCATTCGCAAAGGTTTCTTGTAAAACTACTATTCATTGTTGGTAAACACTTCGAAAGAAATTTTATAACACCTATGAAAATATACGTTCGTAATTTGTATCATGAAAAAACTAGTAAAAGTAGAACACATATGTAGATTTTGAGACTTCCTAAGTTCACCTAGTAGAGTGTTCGTAGAAGTTCATTAAAAAAATATCCCCTTAAGGAATAAATGCTGGCATAAATTCTCCATGACCACCCCCGCCGTCAAACCTTAGACTGTTTGGGGTCTTTTTTAACCCCAGGGGCAAATAATGTTATGCAACACTGAAAATTATTCACATGAATTTCTCCTTTTAAATATGATATTTGTGTCGTTTTACATGTGTTGTAAACTTTTCAGTTTTTTAAGTTTGCTTTTTTGTTGGAAATAATTTCATTTTTATGCTGTTGGGGTCAGATGTGCCAAATTTGACATCTAAGTTTGAAAAGAAAAATTCTTAAAACGTGTCCATTTCCGTTTTGTAGTATTATGTTGCGATTTTTGAGTGACAATTTGGGGTACTGGGGTACGATTTTGTAGCTCTATTTCAAACACTGTAATGCAGATAGACACTTCTGTAAAGTTATGAGGATATCCTGAAATGTTTTTTTCTGGAAACATTATTCTTTGTTAAATAACAAAGTGCCATAACAAGTACCATAAACTAAATAAATCATCACTTTCTCAATTAATACTTTCTCAATATGTCATCACTTTCTCAATTAATAATTCCAAATAACATCCCTGCACGAAACGCTTTCAAACTGTTGTATAAAACGTTTGAGGAAACAAATGACCCAAAACAGAGTCCACGTAAGTATAGGAGAAAGAGAGTCGTTTACTTACCGCTCATCCGCTTCAGCTGCTGTCACTTGCACTCGCAGTAGTGAGAGACATGCCGTCGCCTGAAACACGCCAACCCAGAAACGATGTTAATCATCTCATACATATGCATACGTACATTTAAATGAACTGCAATTGGGTATGGCCCGGTAGCAATTAACTAATAATAATTACAATAATAATAATAATAATAATAATAATAATAATAATAATAATAATAATAATAATAATAAAAGAGTACAGTACCAAACGAGGATGCTATAATCATACTACCACTAATATTAAATATTTTAACATGTTTTTCAACTCTACCATGAAATACAATAATGATTTCTTGGTGATGCTAAAAATCAATACAAGCTCCGTAGATATTGGCTAAATTATATTTTAAAAAGGGCATTGATCGCATTCACTACATTTCACTGCACTGCACTACACTGTTTTGCTTTGAATTACACAGACCAGCACTTCATCGCACTTCACAGCACATAGTTGCTCATTTACTATCTATTACTCCCAGATTGATCTAACTTATTTCTAAAACTTCGGACGCTTAGAGTAAAAGTTTCGAAAGTTTCTGCGAGTAAACTGTTCCAATTTCTAATTGTCCTGTAACAAAATAAAAATTTCCCAAGATCTGCCTTTTGTTTCCTTGTTCGAATTTCGTGGGCGAGGTCGCTACGGACGAAATAATTTGGTTTAATAATTTTGTTATACTGATATTCATAGACGTGCGCACATTGGGGGAAGGGGAGCCGTGTCCCCGCCATCAAAGTTTTGAAAGGGGCTCTAAAACATTTTATTCCCGTGAACATGGTCAGTTCTATTCTTCCCATTTTTTAAGCTGACAATTTGGGGAAAGAGGTAGTTCATTCCATCTGGCAAACTGGAAATAGTTCAGCATAAAATCAATTGTAAATCTAGGATTGAATTCATAATTTCATTTTCCATGTAGTGTGTTTGATTTATTTCCTACTAAAAATTCTTATGCACATAAAGTTAAATGATAAAGGGAGCCTACTGGGTCCCAGAAATGTAGTTGTTTCCAATATTGTTGTAGGCTGACCGCGTCTTTCGTGGTATTATCATTTGAGAAAATAATTCTGGGAAAGTCGAAATTGTGTGAAAAAATGAATTCAAATGCTTCGGGGCAAGATAACGTTCACTGGTCACAACATGCCTTCCGCTATTAGTAAGTGTTAATATTTCGATTTGCCTAGAGGTGTTGCTACTATACGTGCCTTGTACAAATACTTAAAACAGTAACAAGATGATACACAAATCAGCCAATATAGTGATATGAACATTTAAGAATGGCGGAAGGTTTTTCTTGTTCTGCTGCAACCTTTCAATTATTCTTCTCAATATAACTCTTAAAAAATGTTATAATTTGATTGTACGGCGAGGTTCATGTACTAAACAATCATTTCTTGGGAAAGCTCATGCTCAGAATTCCTTTCTACTTGGAAAAACCTTCAAAAGATACTGATTAACTTGAAGGTTGGTATACACGTGGTTAAATTAATAAGAATAATCTTCTGCTTACTACACGTCTTAAGTTTGAAGATTTTGAATCGTTTTAGGAAGTTGTTGAAATGTTCACTTTTTGTGTATTATTTGATACACAATGGAAAAGACTACCTTAAATAATCTTGAAAAAATGCAATTCATTATATTGGAAAAAAGGATTGAATGAAAATCTTTGATGATAGTTGAGTTTCAGAATACTCGTATAGTTTCATTGATTGTTTGTGATTACAGGCGCGTCAACTACTGCGGTCATTAGTCCTGTAAGTGAAGTGCATGTTATTCTCGGAAGATGGCGGTGTTCTTCCCACGCTGGATAGCGAGATTCGGCGCCGTCCTCTCGTCGGCTAGCGGAGTTTTCCCAACCAGGTATCTCCCACCAGCGGGGCACCGCTCCAGCCGGGACAAGCTCTAAGCTCCCGCTTAGTCTCCTGGTTTGTATGGTAGTGTATGTTAGTGTGTGTGTGTGTGTGTGTGTGTGTGTGTGTGTGTGTGTATGTATGTCTGCGTGTATGCGGTGAGGTTAGGACTAGGAAGAGGTAGGAAATATCGCGCGCGGTCCATGGTCTGTTTGTTAGGGTACTGCTCCGGCATTCGCCTGGTGTTGATTGGAGAAACCACGGAAAACTACCGATCAGAGCAGCCGTTCCCTAGAATTTTCCTTCAGACAGCGAATGAATTCGACCTAGCTGGCGAACTAGGCTCTGAAGTGACATAAGTTGATGCCCTGAGCCATGTCTCCGGGTCAGAATAAAGCTTGCGTTAAGTAAGTTCATTCATTACGTTTCAGGTTGAGCGTAACAATATTCATCAGAATGGTTGCAGTGGGAATGAAACACGAGTTAATAAGTTTTTGTGTTACGCAGTTGACTCACGGCGCATAGGCGTGTTCTGAGGCCGTGGAAGTGTAACGTGAGAGAAATGTTTGACTCAATTAGTAGGCAAAAGAACCGTAAGTCAGTTTACGAAACGAAAGCACGCCAAACAGTAGTTTACATTACTCTTCAGTATGTATTCCTGTTACATCAATCTGCATGACACCGAAACCTTTGAGTGCTGATGAATATCTCCGGCACGAGTGGGAACCTTGTAATAGGTTACGCGAAAAAGTATCTGGCGACGCGGAAACGCTGAGTAAGTAGGATTCTTTATTCTCTGCTCTTTCCTTCTGTAACTTCAAAGAGGAAAATGTTTCTTCCCTTTTACTTTCTAATATTCCTAAGTATATACTAATAAACATACGTAGAATAGATAAAGATATGTAATACTGCGGAAAATCGATTTCGAGATTTCAACGGAAATACACGTTTTGAAGTCCCTTGATGCCGAAAACGTGTTCGCTATTTTTCAAAATGTCCGTCCTTCTGTCCGTTATCTGTGAACAACGCTAGCGCCTAAACAATGGGTAGGATTTTTCCAAACTGAATAAACACCTGTCGATCTGGTCTCACTCAAAACTCTGCGCTTTTGGAAAACAATCATTAATTTTTGGAGGTATTTTACATGAGGCCTCACGCATTAACTCATTGGTCAGAGTCGAGCAAAATTATAATGTGCATTTTCCTTGTAATGTCCCAGTATATGTTGATGTGTGACGATGAGGAAACTCACTTCTCAGGTTGAGAAGGCCAGAATTCGGCGTGGAGATGTCTTCGTGCTAACTACACGTACCCCCATAATCTATGGCCGCGAGGCCGGGACGCTGCTGGTAGGCCATGGGCTATCGTGCTGAGGACAGTCCGACTTTCCTTGAAGTCTCTGGGACATTATCAAAATTTTCCTCAAATCCGGCTCCAAATTTTTTGTTTAAATATCTTGCAAGAATAGAATAATTGAAATTATAAAGGTGGCATAGGTCCGATTTTTACTGTTTACTCTGCATGTTTGAAAAGTGCAAAAGATCTTCCTGCAATTACAAAATTGAAGATAGCCGATCCGAAGGCTGAGATCGCTAAGGCTGCAGTGTTGTAGCGATCTAGGACCGAATGGTCGAGGGTTCGAGTCCCGCCTCGAGTATGGTTGTATTTGTGCTCGTCCTTTCACCCTCTATCGTCACCATATCGTTTCAACTTCACAGTTACCATAACGTTAACTCCAATAGTCGTCGCTAATGACCTTGATGTAGCTGAGACCTTAAATAACAAAAATTGAAGATAGAGATTTTTCCTTCAAGTAAAATTTGTTTTCCATGTTTAGTTCTTTCAAAAAGGTCATGTACATTTTTTTAAACTTTCAGTAGTTTTCGCACGATATTACGTAAAATATGTGCACCTTTATAGAATAACAAAAACAAGATTTTCTCGAAAACGGCTCCAAGTTTTTCTTTAAACTTTTGATAGGGATAGTGCTAAATGTACCCTATATGATTACATAAACGATATATAGCTCTATTATTTTGTTTTGTAAAAAAAATACAAAAATGTAACACATAGTTTCTCACAACGTTAATATTTATATTACCGACGATTTGTTCAAATTATTGAATTTGTCATTACATGTACTTTACATAAGGTGATATGAAGTTTCTCGTAAACTCAATAGTTTTGTGTGAAAATGAATTCAATGCTCCGCATTTTCAGAAACGTTCAAACGTCATTTACTCAAAAATTGCTTCGAATTTGTATTTAAAATTTTTCCAACGAATTGTGCTAACTGCATTGTTGAATATGAAGTAAATTTCATTCTGGGATATTGTTTTGTTTTTTCAAAAATTACACAAATGTATTTTTTTAAATATCTCTCACGCCTTTTATATACACATTTCCAGCGATTTGCATACATTATTGCATTTGAGAGTTGAAGTGCTTCAAATGACTTCCAATGAAGTTTTTCGAAAACTCAAAAATTTTCTGTGGAAAAGCCTGACATTTCGCATTTACAGTAACGTTTAAACGCTATTTTCATAAAAACATCTAAATTTTTCAATGAAAATTGTTATTTAGGACTAGGTTTTACTCATCTTTAACATTCTTAAAGTACTATTTCGGTTCTATTAGGAAACCGAAAGGCAAAAAATTCAAAAATTTGTACTTTGGGCGGCGATAGACGGCAGGTGGTAAGAGGATGGGGCAAGTCCGTAAAGGCAGTCGACATCAAGGAAATTAGAAAACTTTACTACGAGAAAGTTGAGCCATACTGTAAGACCACTAGTTTTTTTATAGATTCTCGCTTTCTGCTCATGAATGCTCTCAAGAAATGAAACTTAAGTGTTATAATATTTAATAGTAGTATTTAAGTCTATGTCTATTGATCCTCTACTTCTTTCTGTGTCCTATTCCACTTTTTCTCGTCTCCATCTTGTTACATGTTATTTGAACAATTGCTCACAAACAAGTGTGTGTTTGCTAAAGTACGTGTACATTTTGCTTTTGTTACTGTTTTAAAATTTCTCTTTCTGTAAAGTACTTTTTCCTGCCTACAAATTGCATACGGTCGATTTTATTTGCGATCCCTATCTTTTACCGCACCCTCTTTCCTATTTTTCCATTTCCATATTAAGCCTGTAACATTTTTTTTTTTAACTCACTTCTCCTCCGTCACTTGTTCTATATGTCACCTTGTTATTGATAACAATACAATAACCTTTGACAATACAAATTATTCATATTTAACTTTATTAGCGAGCAGAGAGGTACACCCGTGTAATTCAATCACGTAGAATATACGAAATAATAATTAGTTTAAATTCCACGTACAGTAGCAGATTCTACAGGTTTTGAAAAAGTAGGGTACAATGGAGAAGCGTCGATCCAGCAAAAATGTAATAAAATGTTCAAAAAGATCTCTTTCTGTAGATTACGATTGCGAATGTTGCTAATCCCCTCCATGACAACGCGGTTCGCGCCCGAGGCGACGCATCGAGTGTGATATCTCGAAAACGGTTCGTCCTAGCGCCACGGACCTATTTTCTTCGTCTCTTTCCGACCGTACCTTTAAAATATTTTTTTAAAATCCGCGTTTCGAGCCCAAGAACCAAATTGTCTCCAGTTCCCGCCCCCGCTTGTGGTCCATTGGTCGAAACTGAGGATGAAAGCGTCGACCGGGTAGCGAATGTTGGATCTCCGGTATGTGCCAGGAAGAAATCCGAGGATACTATGAAAAACAACCGATCATAGCATCCGGTCCCTCTTCTCATCGTCGAAGGAGACAGAGGTGGAATTGATGGCAATTGTATTCTTCGCAAGCTAGTGATTCCGGGCGCGTCTACTGAGGTCATTAGTCCCGTAAATGTAATGCATGTTTTATTTCTCTGGAGGTGGTGGAGATCTTCCCCCACTGGAGGGCGCGATCTGGTGCCGACCTACCGTCGGCTAGGGGTTTTTCCCCAAGTATCTCCCACCAGCGGGGCACCGCTCAAGCTGGGACTAGCTCTAAACTCCTGACGAGTTTTCCAGCATGTGAGTGTAATGCATGTTTTTTAGCGTAAGTGTGTGAGGATTGGACAAGGAAGACGTAGGAAAGATCCTGCGCGGTCCGTGGCCCGTTTGTTAGAGTACTTCTCCGGCATTCGCTTGGTGTTGATCGGAGAAACCACGGAAAACTACCGATAGGAGCTGCTAGCCGCAAAAATTCTCCTTCAGACTGCCACTGAATTCGACCTAGGTGTGTAGCTAGTGTGGAAAATTCTGCCACCACTGTGGGGAGGTGAAGCGTAGGGCCCCCCGGTCAGAGGTTTTGCAGTGACACCCCTGATGGGAAAGGTGATGGGCGGTGGCCGCTGAGAGCGCCCCGAGCACTTGGCGCCCACGCGTCGCGTCCGAACGAGGTCGCCCCCGGCGCGGCGCCGCGGTCAATGCGCGCTGGGAGAGCACATGGAGAATAGCGGTTCGCGGCGCGGCGGCGGCGCGCGCACCGGGAAAATAGAAAGAAGAAGAAGAAGAAGAAAAAGAGCGGCAAAGGGGAAGGGCCCGCGGGGCCCCTTCACTTCCTGGTGCTCACGCTGAGCGCGTGCCGCCCGTGCCCCCGATGACGTCGCCCGCCGCACCGCGCCGCACCGACCTTCTCCGCCCCGGGCGACGCCTCGCTTCCCGCCACGCGCGCCCCGCCCCGCCACGCCCCGCCCATCCCCACCCCACCCACCGCGCAGACCAGGACCAGAAGGGCTTTTATTAATGTATATGTGTATATATATATATATATATATGTATATGTATATATATATATATATATATATATATATACATATACATATATTCATATATATATATTGGTTGATTGGGTTAAATAGTGTTCATGAAATTGAAAGAGTGGTAAATTTAATTGGGGTGTAAGATTGATTGACCAAAGGATTGATTTGTGGCGAATAAAGTTTAATAGGTATGGTTGGGCAGAGGCTGGTTGTTCACGTTTAGGTAAGTGTTAGGTGGGTACGCCCCCCAAGATGTGCTGGATCGCAAAATATTTGAGGTTGATTGGGTTACGTAATTTGTTGAATTTAAACATGTGTGTGTGTGTGTTGTGGGGTGACGTACTTCCGGTCAATAATCCCACAACACATCAATTACATTTTTTCTGTCCAGTAGAATTCTCAATAAATTTAATAAATAATAGTTAAATAAATAAATCTGATCAATGTATTTAGCAGAGACTAATAGTTTTCCTCAGTATTGAATTGTTTGGTTATATTGCTATTTTAACATGTGATCGGCCGGATACGCATGGTTTTATGGCTGTAGCACGTGGTTATCGCACTACAACACGTGTTCATTCACTTACGTTCGCGCCGTGGCCCCATTCAGACGTGTCTCGCGATGGACCCGTGTGCTGCAGCAACTCCATGTCGGAGTGGGTTTGGAGACTGGATATGAAGCTTGACCTTCTAATATGTTAGTAAGGTGTGTCCCTTTTATATTACTTGGTTTTTGTTTGTTTAGATATGATCTGTGTACTGTAAAAATATTTTTAAATAGATGTCTTCATGCCTTGTTTTTTGTACTTCAGCCTTCATGAAGGAATTATAAATTCCTAAACGTTGGCAAACTAATTGTTACATTGTTTATAATTGACTTACCGTGCACTATATCCCTTATTTTAGGTCTACATCCCTTAGGATTAGGACAAGAAGCCGTATTGGCAATACCTCCCGCTTTACATGCTTGCTTTTAACCAACTTTATCGACTGTTTTAGTTTCCTTGCTAAGCTCCTTAGTCCCGATAATGTATTACCTGTTTTATTGCTACAGGTAGCGGTGTTCCTCCTCAGCTCAATGGTGAGTTCTGGCGCCGATCTACACGTCGGCTTGCGGAGGATCACCATTTCATTTCAGGGCCCCTCCAAGGACAAGCTCCAAGCTGCCGACTGATCTCCCCACGTTTATGGTAGTGTGCGTGAAAGTTTGTAAGGGGAGAGCACACGTCAAAGAAGAGGAAGAAAAGATCCGAGGAAGAAAAGAATTGATCGGCCGATAGAATTCTCCTCCAAACAGCAGCTGAATTCAGTTTTCAGTTGCGTCGAAATTTTGTCACCAACGAAACTCAAACCCTAGGACCTCCCTCTCGTTGCAAAAACAGCGCCAATGATGACTATGAGCTAAACTCAGCCGGAACGAACGGTTTCGAAGGTAGAGGGAACGTACGCGTGCTCAGAGCCGCGCTGCCGCCGCCGAAGTCTCTCTGCACCTCTGCTAAAATTCCGAAATCGTTCCACGGGGGAAAATGGCTCAGACCTATCGTCGGCTAGCGGGGTTTTCCCTAAACAGGTATCTCCCACCGGGGAGTCACCACCCCAGCTGGGACAAGCTCTAAGGCCCCGACCGGTCTCCCGGCATGTATGGTAGTGTACTGGATGTAAGTGTATGTTTAAGGGGAGAGGATAGGACAAGGAAGAGGAAGGATATACCGCGCGCTGTCCGTGGTCCGTTTGTTAGGGTACTGCTCCCGGATTCGCCTGGCGTTGATCGGACATGCCATGACAAACTACCGATCAGAGCAACCAGTCCCTAGAATTCTCCTCAGGACAGCGACTGAATCCGACCTAGCTGAAGAGCTGGTGTCGAAAATCCTGCCCCCGTGGGGAATGTAACCCTAGGACCTCCCGGTCAGAGGTTCTGCAGTGGCATGAGTTGATGCCCTGAGCAACCTCTCACGGTTTGAAGTGCGTACTGCGTGTGGCGCGGTGTGGCGGGGCGTGGATCAAGGTAAGAGGGGTGCGGGGGCCTTGACCCGCTGGCCCACACAGCGCGGCCGCGCGGCGCTCGTCACCTGTCGCCGGCTCCGTGGCCTCTTCCGGCGACACTCTTCCTCGCCGCTCAACCTCCGATTTCTCTCTCGCGACCGATGGATACTGGGAAGCACCTGAAGTGGCGGAGCCTGAGTTTTGGACCGGGAGAGGTGGCTCGTGGCATCAACGGTTGTCACGGCAAAGCCTCTTACCGGCAGGGCCTAGGTTCAATTCCCGACGTTGGCAGGATTTTTGACACTATCTTTTCAACTAAATCGAATTCAGTCGCTGTCTGAGAAGAATTCTAGTGGCCGGCTAGTTTGATCAGCAGTTTTCCGTGGTTTCTCCGATCAACACCAGGCGAATGCCGGAGCAGTACCCTACCAAACGGGCCACGGACCGCGCGCGATCTTTCCTTCCTCTTCCTTGTCCTATCCTCTCCCTTTACACACACACACACACACACACTAACGTGCACTACACTACCACATATTCCGGGAGACCGGTCGGGAGCTTAGAGCTTGTCCCGGCTGGGGTGGTGCCCCGCTGGTGGGAGAGTCCTGGTTAGGGGGAAACCCTACTAGCCGACGGTAGGTCGTCGCCGGATCTCGCCATCCAGCGGGGGAAGATCACCGCCATCTCCCGAGGGGTAAAAAACATGCACTACGGTTACGGGACTAATGACCTAAGCTGTTGACGCGCCCGGAATGACTAACAACCAACCAATCTGAATTTTGGCTTAGAGTATGTAACGAGAGAAATGAGAAAATAACATGTAATTCCTAAATATTCCCCATTCACCAGTGTACGAGTACTTACGTGTCTTGAGAGTAAATATTTAAAACTGAATAACTATTGTAATTTCACACTTTTTCTTTTTTAAAATAGATCAGCAAAATAGGTTTTTAAGATTTTTAAATCCCTTACATCTTGCTCATAAGTTTTGTTATTAAAATGTCTCTGACATTTTGTAATGTTCGTAATGATTCTGAGAGGTTTTTTTGGGGAGGGGGCTTTGATTGAATTATATTTTCTTTTCTAAAGAATATTAGTTATATAGGCCTACTTATTGTTTTCAATTTGTCCATTGGACAACAATACGATTCCATAATTATGTAGTCACACTTTGATCGCGTTGTGTTCGCCATTGTACGTCACAGATAAGCATTGCAAGGGCACGTACCATTGAACCAGCTCCATTGATATCATGTGATTGATAGCATGCTCCATTGAACCAGCACAATCCCTAACCTAATTGTCTACACCTATATAGATTCAACATGCATTAAAATAATGTAATAAAATTAAACAAAACTATAAATTAATATTAACAAACACCGAAGAAAACAATGAAGTTGCCAAACACGGTGCGTATGCGTGCATATTGCTTGCGATATTGAGTTAAACTATCTAAAAAATTTGTCCGGGGGCGATGTTTGTTAAACCAGAAAGTAATGAATTCGTTTTATAGCACCGTACTTCCTGTGCGTCTTATTTTGATGTGGTTTTGGTGGATTACTTTTACTATCTGCCCACTTACGTTTATAATGTAAGGTATAATTCGTGAAGAATGTAAATTGCGTATTTCTTTGCATAATTTCTTTACCCTCAAGGCGCGCACGACACGTTTCATGTAATGAGGTGGTTATACAACGCTCAGCCATATGGCTTTTCCCTTGTTAGGAGCGAGCATTTGCTTATTTTCAGACGAAGAGATGCGAAGGGGGTGGCTACGGCGATCTCTCTTTAAACATACAATGAAGCAGTGCGAATACTTAAGTGCAGGAATACATGATGTGGACTGTTGATGGGAGGAGTATTATTTTATTATCTAATATCAACCAAATTTTGGAGGAAGATGTGAATGGGGGGGGGGGTCGGTTGCGTACACAAGGTTCTACGGGATGCCCTTCTAGACTGAAAGGAGATGCACCGATAACTGAGGGTAGATTTTGGAAGAATGAATGGGAAAGTTTGGTGATATATGTTTGGACGGATTCTATGGCTAGTTCTTTGTGGAGATTTGTGTTGCTTATATACCAAGGGGCGTTAACTGCAGTGCTGAGGACCTTCTTTTCCAATATTTGAATTTTGTTAATTGTTGTAGGGGTGGCGTTACACCAGACTGGGCAAGCGTACGTGAGTAACGGACTAAAATGGCTTTATATATCGGAGAGCAGAATGGAGCTTTAATGTGGATTGACGGTTAATTACTGGTCGAAGAATAACTAAGCGCCTATTTCCCTCCTTTCTCCTTGGATTTTTAATAGATTGATTTTTTCGTGTTTCCGAGCGCGTCAACTGCTTTGGTCATTAGTCCCGTTAGTGTAGTGCATGTTCTTTTCTCAGGAGATGGCATCTTCCCCCGCTGGATGGCGAGATCCGGCGCCAACCTACCGTCGGCTAGTGGGGTTTTCGGCTAGTTGGGCTGTCCCGGAATAGTGGCACTCTCCCTAGATGACAGTTGTTACGCGCTACCTACAGCTCCGTGACCGCTGTGTGTGACATAAAGGTGTGGAGTGTACTGATCCTAACATATTCGAGGTGCGGTAGTGAAATAGTGTAAGTGCGAGTTATAGTGTGGTACAACGGAAGAGGAAGGGCCAAAGCGGACTTCGCGTCGCGCCGCGGACCTCCAAGTTCAGACGGCCAACACTGGAAGACATTGAAAGGTGTCAAGACACGATACTTCAGAGAAAATGCGGCAATATGGCGAGAACACGAATTCCTGAGTGCTCATGAAAAATGTACGAAGATTGATAATAATTGCTTTTTTTAGGACAAATAAAGGTATTGGAATTTTAATTTCTTGCTTTTAATGAATTTTGCTGTATATTAATAAAATATTATATTAATAAAATAAAATATATATATTAATAAAATAAATAACTGGGGGGAAATTCTATTTAATTTGGACATCATCGGATATAGTGAACCAGACATGATAGTCCCCCGAAGCTATGGAGTCGACTGTACTTCCTTCATCACAGTGTGCGGAGGATAGGGTGACCGTGCTGATCCTAACATATTGCGACATAAAAATGTTAAGTAAGAACATAATGAGTTCATAGTTGTAAGCCAACGTTGTAAAACATGTTCACGATCACTTATAAAAACTTTTTCCATAGTAGCAGAAACTAACGAGTTGTAAAACAAGTCACGAAAATATTGTAAACGAAACGATTATAAACGAAAAATAACATCCCAGCCAGGATGCGCTGCCATGGCAACAGTGGTTAGCGTGGTAGGAATAGGAGCGGAATCTCTAGGAAAAAATGAAATTTGTGACGCGTCAGTATGGATGGTAGAAATTCTAAAATAATTAGATCAGATCAGCAGGAAATCACTTCCTAAAAGTTTCCTTAATCCAGCTGTCAATTTGGCGTCGAAAATACACGTTGTCGATCAACAAAATATCTCTTGCGCAAGAAACTATCGCCCGTGCCACTCCAAGCATATGACGCATGATTAACTTCAAATCATTCATGAACAGGACTGGCGAACGGAAGAAATCTTTGTAGCTGCAAGAACACCTTGCTCTTGACCTACTCACGCTACTGAGAGGTAGGCATGAGTTCATCGACCGATTTGGGAATGAATGGAGGCCAGCCAAGGTCCTGCAATATGCTTTGCAGTTTCCCCTCGGTTTACAGTTAAGTCTTCTCCAGGAACCCTAGTCTTTTTCGGAACTACACCTTTCACTTGCGTCTCCCACAGATACCCGCTGCTAATGAGCTTAAGAGGAATTTCATATGCAAATGATGTACTGATTGTGATCGTCCACTGTCAGGGTTGGGCACTATTTAAATAATTACTTACAAAGTATTTAAATACTTAATTTAAAGTATTTTGCCTAATTCTGTCCACTGTAATGATAACACTAGGGAATAATTTTTATTTCATACCTTCAGATTGAAAGTAGGTGATTTCAAAGGAAACTATCACAATGATTTCGAAATTCATTATAAAAAGTTTCTATCACGCAAGGTTCAAAAAATATAGACATGTTTTGTATCTGAAATAAACAACATCCTATACTAATTTCCGCATTGTCACTCCGGTTATATTACTAAAACATTCATAAGGATGCTTCAGGTAAGAATAATTTTAAAATGGAATGTATACGCGTACTCGTGCAATAATATACAGACATTAAAATGGTTTCTCCACAACATTGGTAGAGCGAATAACAACGATTTGAGTTTTCTATTCAACCACAATCTAAGGGTTGTTGTACAGGTGGCGCAACACTGGTGAGCAGCCTATGGTTTGTCCTGATCGCAAACACGACAGCCAAAATATAAAGAATAAGCAAATTTTGTAATTTTGTATTGTTTTTCGTTTGAAGTGTGGGTTTAAATCTTCCACAAACGTAACAGTAGTTATGTGGTTGATGCGTACACTTTCGATATGAAATGACGATTTCCATATTATCGAAGCGATTAATTCTACAGATTATGTGGCGAATGGTACTTCATAAAAAACGCAGAACTATAATATATTAATGTATTTGAGTCACACGCAAATCAGACACAAACTTCATACGCACTGGGAGTACAGTTCCGCATGACACCGACTGACTCAAAATCTGCCACCCCAACAGCTGGATACTTGTATACTTGCGATAAGATAAGCGGGCTAAAATAATTCTTTTCGATGACTGATGCTCAGTAGGAAATATGATGGTGCACGTGACTTGTTTTCAAGACATCTACTATGACTTACTTGAAATTGAGTGCGACAACTAGAGACGAGAATAAACACGGCAATCTTCGAAAAAGGAAGAAAAAAATATAAATAAGAACCAAATTTTGTTGATATCTCATGAAAGTGGCATAGATGAACTGAACAAATACTTTATTTTTAAACAGATTTTATGCGTATTGATTGTACATATCTTACATATGCAATTTAAATGTATTTGCATTAATAGGAAAATACGGTATGATACAGTATAAAGATACGGTATATTAAAAACAGTGACGTGATACGACGTTTTTATTGTGATATTCGTAATCTACGTATAAAATTGAATATGTTGCGCACTCTACCTTCCTGGAGATAAGAATCTTGTTCCCTAGTGTAAATTATCTGTCAGTCTGTTCTTGGCGCGAAAGCCCGCGTACCAGCAGCGTCCCGTTCTCGGGGTCATGGGTTAAGAGGGTACGAGTAGTTAGCTCAGAGAGGGAAATAAATGTTTTACTTGACTAGACTTTACTAGACTAGTGCAGAATCGGACAACGTCGGTGTGTTTCGTGAAACCTATTTAAAAAGTTTGTTGTTTGGTGTTTGCTTGCTTGCTCGCTTACTTGCTTGCTTGCTTGGCTTGCTAGCTTGCTTACTCTAAAGGTGGTTGCCACCCTTACTTCTCAAAATAAGCCTGCTGAGGTAGGAATTGCTACGGCCTTCCAACTTCGATACTTTAGCCCGACTGCATCTGCGACCTTGAGTCTTCCAACCATGAAGATGACGCGAGAATCACATCAAGTGGAACATTCTTATTTTTTTTGTGCGAACGTTTCTAGCTGAAACTTTCACAAATTCATTTCACTTTCTAAACAACTCCCGGAATTTTATAGTTATTCATCGTACGCTTCCTTGGCGATTTGTACTGCCTTTTCACGAGCAGTTGAAATTCGCTGAGAATGCTCTGTTGCTGGAAACTGGGATGGGCGATTATTAAATAATAATCGATTAATATCAAAACGACACATTTTATTAGATTAATATGCATCGATTAATCGTTTCGAATTAATCGATTAATCTTCTATACTCGATTAATTTTTCTCATGTTTTAAATATGCATAAAATCGTTAATTTTTAATTTGTAAATTAATTAATCGTTTACTAGCATTTAGAAGCGTGGCACAATTAATTAATAATCTACATACTATTCATGAGAAACGACTGTAACTCCGTTGAAAATGAAAATGGTCCTAGAATTTCGTGAAACAGTGACATGAATAACAGTAATCTAACGATTGGTTGAAAACGATTATAGGAAAACTGGTAAATATGTCTCTTATTTTATATTGAATATAATACCTTCACTACTGAAATATTAGAACATACGTAGTGATTTTTCATGATTTTAGTTTTACTAGCAAGAAATTAACGGCTTTGTTTGTGTCAATTATGTTCTGCAGTTGGAGAGAGATGAACAAACGTCAGAAAAGTAGAAATGTACTTTCATATTTTGCTAGTCTTCAACATCAATATTTGAATTGAAAAAATCGATCTAAAAATGGGAAAGATCAATCGATGTGTTCATTAATCGGTATGAAACTAATCGATATCAATTTTTCGATTAATCCTTTAAAATAATCGATTGTTGTTCAAATCGCGAGTAACTCGCCCATCCCTACCGGAAGCCACCCGAGTCGCCCAGCGGCGGCGGCGGCCGATCCGATCCGGGTCATCGCACGGAGGGACCGCGAGCACGTGCGCTGGGCGACAGCGGGCGGGCGGGCGGCCCGCCTAACCCAATTGCGTGCAACTGGGGCGGGGCGGGCCTCGCTGCGCCTGCCGCACCGCCGCCGCGGGCAGAGGGTCGCCGCCGCCGCCGCCGCCACGGCCACCTGTTGGCGGCGGACGTCGTCGTCGCTTCCCGGAGGCGGGTCGTGGAGAAAGCTCCCCTCTTTTCTCGCACCGCCCCGCACCGCCACACCCGCCGTGGCGCCTGCGTTGGCTGCCGTCGACAAATTTTCCCCTCCAGACACGCAGTTTGTTGCGACGTGCGGACCGGCAGACATGGCTCAGTGCATCAACTGATGTTGCTGCAGTCCCTCTGACCAGGATGTCCTAGAGTTACACTCCCCACGGTAGCAGGGTTTTCCACTCTAGCTAGTCAGCTAGGTCGAATTTAATTGTTGTCTAGAGGAGAATTCTAGCGGAGAATTCTTTGATCGGTATTTTCCGTGGTTTCCCAGTTCTACACCAGGCGAATACCGGAGCAGTAACCTAACAAAGGGCCACGGACCGCGCGCGATCTTTCCTTCTTTTTTACTGTCCTATCCTCTCCCCTTACACACACACTTACACAAACACGCACTACCACGTATTCCGGGAGACCGGTCGGGAGCTTAGAGCTTGTCGTGGCTGGGGCGGTGCCCCGCTGGTGGGAGACGTGAAATTCCCGCTAGCTGACTGTAGATCGGCGCCGTATCTCGCCATCCAGCAGGGAAAGATCACTGCCACCTCCCGAGAAAGAACATGCACTACACTTACGAGACGAATGACCCTAGTAGGTGACGCGCCCGGAATCACTAACAATCAATCAAGCATTCCGTCGTACGGCTTCAGATAATTCTAGTAAGTCACTTTGACACTATTTGCTAACACTTCAAGTGTGTGAGAAGTGAGGTTCGACGAAGCACCAGAAGAAAGTGTTCAACAAGGTTACGAATCATATTGGAGAGGTTGGATTATGGGCATAAATGAGCGATTGAACAAATTGAGCTGTACTTAGAGATTGGGCGTTTCAGTTTTTGCCCCCTGGTTGGTCATGCTGTGTAGTAAGGAAATCAGAGCTATGGCTGCGCTTGAAATTTCGTTCCATTTGCTCTGATAAAGCAAACTATCTGCCCCGACACGCCCATCGCGACTACATATATTGAATTCAATTTAGTGCTGCCCTCTTGCGACCCTACGTGGCGAGACGCAGGACATCAGTCTCGCTCTTACGTCACTCCTTTCACCATTTCACAGAGAAAGAAGATAACAGTCGGGAGACCAGATTGGAGATTTAAATTTAGTTCAGAGGCCTCTCTTAGGCTTGCGGATATTTAAAAAAGGAATTATTCCTTAAAAATCCATGGTTTTGAATGGGTTTGAACCCGCAACTCTGGGTACAACAGCCGGATATGCTAACGTTAAACCGCGAAAGACGCCGAATTTTCGGGCGCCTCCGAAATCTTTCCTCTTTGGAATTCTCAGTTTAGTTTCCCTCGCAGCTTCCTGTGGCATGAATGAATGAATGCCTTAGTTTACGTGGAAAGACTCAGGCCATGAGGCCTGCCCTTCCGTCTGAACAAGCAAATTTCGTTATGCTCCTTTCACCTACTAGGGAAGAAAGAATGTATTATTTGCGCGACGAAATACGCAATTTGAATTTGGCTCAGAGGCTTCATTTAGGCTTGAGTATCTTTTACATGCAGTAAATCTACTAAAATGGAGCAGCCGGCTTTACTTCCCCTCCGAAGGAAGGCGTACCGAGGATTTTTTCACCCTTAAAAATCCACGGATTTGAACCCGCAAACTTCGGTGTAACAGGACGAGACGCTAACCGTTACACCAACGCCACCGTTTTTGGTACGTATGTATGTGTGATCGATTTCTAACATTTCGAGTCTACGAATTTCTGGGGATTAGAATCGAGAGATAACTTTGCTCAAAGAATGAATAATGTGGAGATAGAGTTGGATGAGACAGAAGAAAAGAGATTCCCTTTTTAGCTATTAATCGAGTCGACAGGGATTCTAATTAGACTCCTTAGAATTGGTCATGCTGTATTGTTGGAAAGTTAGAAATATGGCCGTGCTTCGAACTTCAACCTATTTTTCAACTCAGATAATTTTATCCTTCCCTGTAAGAGCATTAGACAAATGATACAAGCACTGCGATAGAACTTTAGTTCTACTTTCTGAACTTTAATTCAGAAGCCAATTGTGTATTATAGTAGAAGGACCTTAGGTAATGTCAACAAAGATGCGTGGTGTTTATTGAACTGTAATGAGTGAGGGCTTAATTTTCCCCCTTAGGTTTCGAAATATTTTCTTCGGTTTTTTCCCTTTAGATTGGATTATACATTGATGACTACGGCCATCTGTGCAGTATTATGCCATTTATGCAGGTCGTGTAAATATTGCATCCTCACTCATTTCTCAAGCGTGATTCCGGTGTTGGCCCAAAAATGTTCTCTGTCGAGTTTACACATTTAGTCTTTCACAAGTGGCATATATGTAATGTCCGTACGTATTGTGGCGTTGTTTACTAACACTTCGAGTCTAGAGGAACTAAGTTTCGGTAGATTAAAACAAATAAGCGAGTTGATTATTGAGCTGCAAAAAGGGATCATTTCAAATATAATTTCATGGGGTTGCCCGCGCCCTTGACAAATCCTAATAACCTTTGGTTTTGGGGTTTTGACCTATTGGTTCAATGTATGTGTTGTCTTTTCCAGATCCGTTCCACATCGTGTCGTTTAGGTCCTTGGGGTAAAATTTTCTTTATACAGAATACTTTTTTCCTAGGGCTTTTATCCAACCGACGCGACAGCCGGTTGCCCTCTACGTCCTGAAGGGACGCATATTCGACCATACACTAGACAAGCACTTGCGGGCTCCTCTGATCTGGGGTCAGCAGAACGCGAGGCCCTCCGCGACAACACACACAAAGGGACAAACAGCCATGCCCAAGGCGGGACTCGAACCCGCGACCCTTCAGAACGAAGCGCTGAGTCGGTACTCGCTCTTAGCCACCTCGGCCATCCAGGTCGGCATACAGAATACTTCACTACAAATATCCTTTTCTTTCACTCTTTCAACATTTTCCCTACGTAACCTTAGAGTCCTGACGGCGGCAGGATATTCGACACTAGCTTTTCAGCTAGGTCGAATTCAGTCGTTGTCTGGAGGCCGGCTGCTCTGATCGGTAGTTTTCTGTGGTTTCTCCGATCAACACCAGGCGAATGCCGGAGCAGTACCCTACCAAACGAGCAACGGACCGTGCGCGATCTGTCCTTCCTCTTCCTTGTCTTGTCCTCTCCCCTTAAACACACCCTTACACTAACATGCACTACACTACCACATATTCTGGGAGACCGGTCGGGAGCTTGGAGCTTGTCCCGACGGGGGCGGTGCCCCGCTGGTGGGAGAGTCCTGGTTAGGGGGAAATCCCACTAGTCGACGGTAGGTCGGCGCCGGATCTCGCCATCCAGTGGGGGAAGAAAACCGCCATCTCCCGAGGAAAACAACATGCACTGCACTTACGGGCCTAATGACCTAAGCTGTTGACGCGCCCGGAATCACTAACCAACGAACCAACCAACCCACGTAACGTCCTTCATCGCTGTTGACGATTATTTGGAGTGTGTAAGAGATGGCGCGCCATTGGTCGATAGATACTCGCAGCGAATGAGGTCACAAACCAGGAGATGACGATGAGAGTTACTAACAAAGACTAACGACGCTTACTGAGTGTATTAAGGGCGTTTGAAACTCTACCTTTACGTTCGGACACGTTCCAAAGGTCTAATCTGCTACCACTTTCGAAGCCAAACACGTTCGCTCCTCTTGTGTCTTGCGTCTATCTAGTGTCTTGTTATAATGTCCCAGTCAGTTATTACACGTGCACATCTTGACCCGGAAACTTCCCAATTCAAAGGTTCAATTGTATGACTCTTGAATTGAATGGCGAACGCTTGTTCGCTATGGGCTATTTACAATACCAGCGTAAGGAACAAGACGTCATTTGTCGACAGAAGATAGTACCGAAGTTGAGGTCTTATTACGAGAAGTTCCACATTTAACTGTTGTGATTGTTGTTCAATGTTTTATCTGACAGGAACTGTTACATTACTAACAAGGGAATGAAATGTATTTTTGCAGAAATACTAAAAAGCAAATTAAATATACAATTTGGTGATTCAAATTGATATCCATTTGAACTTCCTTGTTCAACCGACAGAAAGTACATCCCTTAAACGTCGTACGGGGTTCAGAAATCACAAAATCTCTCTGCCAATATGCAGAAGTGATGCATATGGACAGAAAAAAGATAGTTTAATAAAATATTGAAATAATTTTAGGTAGGTATAAATCATCATTGCCCTCGCCTTTTAGCTCATTGGTCATCGTGTTCGCTTTGTATGACGCAACTTCGGGTTTGATTCTCGGTCGAGCAAAGTTAAAGTGTGCAATGTCCCAGTATATGTTGTTGTCTGACGATCAGAAAACTCACTTGTCAAGTTGAGAAGACCAGAATACGGCGTGGGGATGTCTTCGTGCTAACCACAAGAACCCTGTAACCCATGATCCCGGGACGCTGCTGGTAGGCCATGGTCCGTACGCGGGCTGTCGCGCCAAGTACAGACAGACAGACTTGTAAATATACTGTAGGTCCATTTACATTATTAGAGATTTCAACATATTAAATATATGAATTATTACACCATATTTCAGTGTTATATAATAATCCACAATATAAAAAGAATTGATACAAATTATTTCAGTTGTTTATTTTATTCAATTTTATTAATATAGCAAAAAAGTTTATTTCAAATTACATTTTATTCTCTTTGTTTGCTTTTAATTATATCAATTTTTTTTGGTTTTGGCTCTCTAAAATCATTTTCAATTAATCGATTAATTATTACTGTTCAACCAATTAATAGATTAATTGAAATTGTATTTTTTCGATTATATTCATCGAAATAATCAATTACAATCAATTGGAAGAGTTTTGCGATCTCTACGCACGGCGACTTTCAATCCCGAAGACGCGTTGAGCGGCCGAGCGCCTGCAGGCGGTCGAGCGCTCGGCGACGCTCGACTGTTCTGTAGATAACCGAGAGTCGAAAGGCGGCCGGTCGAAATGTCCGTTCAACATCATCTTCCCACCGACCTCAAGACACCCCCCCTTCCTCCGGGCGTCGGCGTGGTGCCTCGCGAGTCTCGAGCGGTTGTTTTCACCCGAATGCAGAGCTCTAGTTCACGGTAACTACACACAGTTCTTCTTCTATTATTTATACGGAATATTTTAATGGATAGCACTCCAAAATGTCAATAGATTAATATAATTAAATGAAGAGAATATCATTGTTTCTTCAAGGGATCTGAGGTTACGTTTTCCATGCTCTGACAATGGATTCCGAAAAATTGATAGAATATTGCAAGGTAAATTGCAAGTTAAATTTCACTGAAATTGTGAAAAAGTGATATTCAAGGACCAAGAGGAGCCTCTTTGGGGAGAATTCAGAGGGCAGCAGTGGTGACTGTGGGATATCAGGCGTCCGGACGTTTTCAATAGCCTATATTCCACTATTGTAAGTGGCCTTTCCTTTTCCTTTCCTCGCTTGAATTGCTCGCTGAAGTTCCTTTCGCCCTTCACCATTCGTTTGGAGATTGCCTGATGACAATCACCATCACCTCATTTCGCCTTGGAGCTTGACCGTGTTCACAATGGGCGTTTCCAGCAGACTCTCCACAAAACGAAAAATGATCATACAATTAAACGAGTGCATTTTTAAAACATCACCAGTAAAGAAATAACGCCATTTGATAGTTTAGTTATTGTTCAGGCAATGTGACAGATAGTGCCATGGGATTTTTGAACAAGGGGTTTCTGTTCCTTTCAAGAGTTGGATGGAGTTTATTTTGTGAACTTGATTGTTGAAAAAGTGTTCTGACAAATGTAAGTGCTTCCAAACATGGAAGGTATTTTTCTGCTGAAGTCACTAGTTTGTAATATTTTCTTTCTGGCATCAGTCTCCGAAATGCAATGCCAGTTTCCGAGCTTGACTGAAAAAAATGGGTCTCTTCGCAAATCGTAGAGTTCTAATTGAATGTTATTGTCCTGCTGTGAAATATCACAAGTCATTGGATTGAAAAAAATAGACGTGGCCGCATTTCATTAAAATACAAAAACTGTTCATTGTATTTCAAACTCAAAATCGTTCATTGACTCCAAAAGCATACTTAATGCCGAAATACAAAAGCAGAAATCTCTGGCTGAATTTTCTTGCACGATTTCTTTTCAAGTGGAAAAATGAATTAGATTGTTTTTTGAGGAAGGATTTAAAAATTTTCAGTCGACTTACAAATCCATCTAAATGCACAACTCAGGTTTAGTTGGAATTCGACACAGCAACTTCAAGTCCAGCTTAATCAAGCGCTGATGCATGTCTGTTACAAAAACTAAGTTACAGAAAAAAATATGAATCAAGAAGCATTTCTTTCATTTCCAACAAACTGGGTGATTGACACGTATATTCGATTACTTTTGTCAAAGAAAAGAATTGTTGTAGGCAGTTACCTGTCCTTAACCAGCATACTTCCGGAATTTAGTTAAGAATAGAAGTCACACTCTGCTTTCAGTTCTTTATATTCGACTACACATAAGATGATCTGTCCTAAGATTTATACGTTGTTTGGTCTCCTAAACATATTTACGAAAAAATCTGCATAATTTTTTGAAGAATAAAATATTACTTTAATATTTTTAATCTGTAGCGGACCGCCTGTTGACCATCTCTTTTCTACATGTAGAGAGGTTGAAAATGATCCCTTTCTGTTAATGAACAAGTAGAGGGAAATTTCATTTAACAGTTACACTCACGTCATATGCCTCTGTCAGGTTTACGCCCAGGTGTTCGTCAGGTCACCTTTTAATGCAGCCGCGTAAAATGGATGTACCTGCCGTACATCTGTGCATGGGATTTGAGTAATAATCAAAAGTATATTCCTCATTTGTTATTCCGGTCTACGAAATATCCCACCATAAGTTCATTGGCAAAACGTGACCACTTTCGCCCCTCTAAATACCCTTCAAGTTTGTAACATTTATTCTGAGTCATGAAGCATAAACGTTGATTGTAAATTTGTAAAACTTTCATGAACTTAACGTATTTATTCAGCCTATTTAATGTAATTTAACGATCAAAATAAAATGGAATGGGCACATTCCCTTAATTTCAAATGAAAAATGTTTCTTATTTGTATTAGCTTAAAAATACATTATTTACATTGGGATTTATTCGACAATAATTCCCTGAATATCTTACGTATAATAGCTTTTTACAAAACAAATGTTATTTCAGTGTGAAAATGCAAATTATATATTTTTCAATATCAAAGCTATTATACGTAACCGTCTCTCATTGAAAAGATCAAAATAATTATTAATGGTACGATTGATAAAAGTGACATTATAAAAGCGACAAGTCAAATACACAAATCAGTTAATGATACATTAAGGTAGTTGATGCAGTCAGACGAAAGTATTTTGTTTTCTTCGTTACATTCACAGATTTATCTGAAGATAGCATCGTCTCAGTTTCAGCACTAGGGCCAAAAATTGGACTTGTAGAACGCTCTTATATGTCCTGAAAGAACCTCTTTTTCTAGTGGCAGTAAAAAATCTATATTAACGAGTTCTACATTGTCACTTCCTACATCAAGATAAAACTAGCGTACCCGTGCGAGAACTCTCGCATGTTAAACCTCACTCTCTTACCTATTTTCCATTTCCACATTAAGCCTGTAATATATCTTGTTCTTCAAGACCCTGTTATCCTCCGACACTTGTTCTATTTGTCTACTTGTAATTGATAACAGTACAATACATCCTTCTCAATACAAACTATTCTTATACACCCGTATATCCGTGCAATTCACTAGTGTAGAATAATAATAATAATAATAATAATAATAATAATAATAATAATAATAATAATAATAATAATAAAATTGACTTTATTTGTGCCGAGGCTAGAATATCAAGTAATTGGTTCCATTTCACATACTTTCATATTCCACAGGCTCTGAAGAGGTGGGATAGAATCGAGAAGCGTCGAACTAGCAAAAATGTAATAGAATGTTCTAGAAGATCTCATCCTATAGATCACGGTGTGAGGAACATTTCTTTGAGTCCCTGGGCCTCAAAAGTTTAGTTTTTAAGGCATTAAAACTCTTCGTTTAGGAGTTATTCAACGATATAGATTGAAAAATTCGATAGAGTGTTGCGAATTGCATTTGACACGAATATTTAGATGCGTTTTTTAAACAAATCCTTCATATTTTTAAGTCAAAGTGAAATTTGTCACGTCTCTGTGAAATTCTCTTTCTTTGGAGACCTCATTTATACGGATTGGTTGCGTGTGAGAGGCACAAATCGTATGTATACGACTGAAATACTTTGGGAGACGATGCTTAGATACAACAGTTACAATTGTTAAAAAATGGTAAAGATGAAATACAAGGTTTCGACTTGTTTCTGAAGCTGATGATTGATTGTTAGTGATTCCGGGCATGTCAACTACTACGGTCATTATTCCCGTAAGTGTATTACATGTTTTTTCATCGTGAGGTGAGGGTGATCATCCCCCGCTGGATGACGAGATCTGGCGTTGACCTACCGTCGGCTAGCGGGGTTTGCCCCAACCAGGTATCTCCCACCACCTGGGCAAGCTGTAAGCTTTCGCCTGGTGCTGATCGGAGAAACCATGGAAAACTACCGATCAGAGCAGACGTCGGCTAGAATTCTCCTCCAAGTCTCTCAAGCAGCTCTCCCCGGAAGGTCCTAGACTTCGAATTTTAACGCTGGGGTATTTTTTATGTTAGCTGTACTGTTGTGTCCAATCAAGCCGCTGTCTGGCGGAACAGTCTCACGCATTATCCTAGAGGGCGTTCTCCGTGTCGTTTTCGATCAGTACCAGGCGTCCGCCGGAAGACAACCCTAATAAAAGGACTAGAGACCGCGCGGGATTTTTCCTTCCTCTTCCTTGTCCTATCCTCCCCCGTTTCACACGCAGTACCCTACACTACCTCCCATGTCGGGAGTATGCAGCTTCTCCGGGCTGGGATGGTGACCCGCTGGGAAAAATACCTGAAGGTGATCCCATTAAGCTGACGTATAGGTCGGCGCCGGATCTCTCCGGATACACCGAGGGAAGGGCACCGCCACATCCCGGGATAAAATATGCATTACACTTACGGGAAGAATGACCTTATTAGTTGTGCCCGGAAACATCAATCAGTTAGTTAACATCAAGCATCAATAAATTAGTGATATTGTAAGACAGCTGCTCTAAATGACTTTTTTGTGAAAAGCATTATCGCCTCTTATATTATTTCAGTATACATACCTTTTGCGGCTCTGGCATGCAACCAATCTTTATAAATAATGTCTCTAAAGAGAGAGAATTTCACGGAGACGTGACGAAATGCACTTTAACTTTAAAAATGTGAAGGATTTATTTAAAGAAGCGCATCTAAATATTCATGTCAAATGCAACCCACAACACTCGGCCGGATTTTTTAAAATCTGTATCGTTAAATAACTCTTAAACGAAGCATTTTAGGGATTAAAAAATAAAATTTTGAGTCGTAAGATTACAAAGAAACGTTCCTCTTACCGTAATCTTCAGGATAAGATCTTCTTGAATATTCTATTACATTTGGAAATGGAAAAGTAGGGTATAGGATAGGGTTTAACACGCGAGAGTTCTCGCACGGGTACGCTAGTTATTACATATTTAAATAATTATCCTCGAATAGTCATCAAAAGAATGAATGTGGGATTTTCTAAGATATCTCTGACAAGATGAAATGCGATGTGTAACCTTTACTAAGTGGTAACAAACTCGTCGTAATGGCGTGCGGCTTCATATTCGAATCCGGTTGCCAGAGAGTGGGAGAACACGCTCACATCCCGTTTGGAACGTGTTGGATGAAACGCTCAGTTGGGGTGTCGGCGACCTACACCTTACACACATCTGACTTTCCTGTTTCACTCATTCCATCCTCCTCTATTTTGTGGCCTAATCCTAAACGTTGATACTTCAAACTTCCTGATCCGAGCCCATGCCATACGATTGCGCTGTCATCGTTAAATATTAAGAACTGGTTTCAAAACAATTTGCAAAAGAAATCGTTGTAAACAAATCTTTATTGCATTGAGAGACGACTTTCGACATCGTACAGGACAAAAAAGTATCCGTGACACACGCCAAACTCCGAACGACTTTTTAGCGTTTGTGTACTAAAATCAAAATATTCATGCATAAAAAAATACTTTATATACATCAAAACAAATTACCGGGAGAGATGGCTCAGGGCATCAACTGATGCCACTGCAGTTCCTCTGACCGGGATGTCCTATATTCGACTCCTGACGGTGTCAGGATTTTGGATACATAAATCGGATTGTAACCAGATATGTAACGAAATTAAGATTCTTTTTAAATCTCCTACGTCGCGGAAAATAAGTACATTTCAGTTTAGTCCTTGTTCTTCTTCAAAGTCCCTTATTACTTTAAAAAATTATTTTAAATTCAGAAATCCTCCACGCATCGATTCGTTTTGAAGTTTTTTCATAATCCTTATGAATAAATGTGTTTTAAAGTACTTTCTGGAAAACACATTCACCATAAATGTGAAGGTCTGTGTAAAATAAATCTAACGCTCGTTAAAATATAAAACGTCATCCTATGAACCGCTCATTAACTGAATACAAAAATTTGTTTTCTTCCAAAAGGAAAAATATGTGTAAATTACTTCATGACTTTTATACACTTCTGACTGTTCCAGCTATCTATGCCAGTATTTTCCCCCCAAGAGATGTAACACGTAAGAAGCAGAATTGATCGAATAGTCAGAATTTTTTCTAAAAAATCTATTTCTTCAAAAACTGACTTTATTAACCCCTTCAAATTAAGTCTAATAAATCAATATTAAATTCAACTTAATGAAATGAATAAAAATGTGTGTTTAAAACGAAGTATTTACCAATATTCTCAAGTGTGGGGAGAATTTTTAAGAGAAAGCAGGTTGGAGGAAAATGATATTCTGAGGTGGATGCATGATATTAAGGTAATCTAATATATCAAAACTGAGTGATTTACTGATACACAAACACATATACCACCTAGGTCTTATGGTAGCTAGCTAGCCGTTAGTTCAAGAAGCCGCTAAAGTGACAGAAACGATTTACTTCACTCTTTTATTATAAACCATTCATAAATAATAAATAAAATACATATAAACAATAAAAATAAGTACTAATAAATTAACACAAATACGTGCAAATGTGTAAAAAATGCATTTTGAATCACAATATTCTTAGGAATGGAGCTCTTTAATAACACAAACCTCAAGTGTGGAAGGCCCCATATGCATCATCCACACTGCTACCCTGATAGAATCGCAAATCAATAAAACATTATGACTTTCATGTTTTCCTGTTTGAGTCACTTCATGCGTCGCTCTTCAAAACAAACTGTATAAGTAAAGCTGTCTCTTTCTGTCTCCATGTATATTTCATTCACACATTAGAGAGAGACAGAGAGAGTGACAAAGGGATACAGAGAGAAAGAGGCACAGAGAGATATAAAAAAACTATCCAGCAAAATCACATTTTCCCGACACAATAATGACCACAAAACAATATATTATACAATATTATTTTGAATTTTTATTTTCTTGTATATGCCCGTATATACGAAGTAATATACGGAGTAATATTTTGGGGGGTGTCGAGATACTTTTGACCACTTGCGGGAGGTATCAGTGAAGGGCACTGGGCCCCTGTGAGAGAAGAGGGGGGAGCTTTTTGCACCCAGCGAGCGAAGTAGTACATTCGATAGGATGACGCACTCGTTTTAGACGTTCATCCATTAAACGAGGTACAGAACCGCCCTCTCACCTCATGACCGTCATCAAGAGATGGCGGGGAGGTGAAAGCGAAGATGGTAGTGATTAGTAGATGTCGTAGGAAAGGTGCTTTCATCTCGCCGCGGCAGCAGGTAATCACTAGACCACGGATTTTAGGACAAATGCCGATTTAGTTCTTTTTTAATGTTGTGGAAAATAATTATTGATGTTTACGAATAATAAAAAAATATTTACAGAAAGCGTCTAATAGTGTGAAGAAATAAAAGAGGTCTTCTCCGTCAACTTGGTATATCTATTAAACTAGCAGGCTTTGACGGCTTTGCCGTCATAATCAGTCTGGCTGCTTTCGGCAAAAGTCGGAAGACCGTAGTCTTCCGACTCAAGTAGCGAGACTGTACTCTTCCGACTTTTGCCGAAGCAGCGAGACTGATGGCATAGCCATCGCAAGCCGGCTATCTCAATGAGTATACTAAGCCGGCCCGATGGTCGAGATCGCTAAGGCAGTAGTGTCGTAATGATCTCGGACCGAAGGGTCGCCGTTTCGAGTCCCGCCTCGGACATGATTGTACTTGTGTTCGTCCCCTCATCCCTTATCATTACCATTTCGAGTCATCTTTACAGTAACCATACCGTTAACTCCAATTGTGGTCGCTAATGACCTAGATGTTGATGCTTAAATAACAAATCAAAAAGTACCAAGTTGACAGAGATGACCTCTCTTATTACTTCGTATAATGACGTCAACAACACCGCATCAGAATTCCCACAAAGCATCTAATAGTGCCCAAAACGTTATTTTTCATGCCAAATAATGCTTGATTACGTAATTTTGTTACATTATTTACGTGCCTAAATCGTCACGTTTTTGTGTCTAAAATTCCGTGATCTTGTATTCACACAAGCCTTTCGCAACATCTTTTCCTCTCCCTAGGCCACTTTAATTTTAAATTGTTAGAGCGATTGCGATTTTCCAAGCAGTCCAAAATATTTGTTGAATATTGTCGAATTTTCGTAATTCTTATATTTAAGGTGACTATTCTTATATTAACAGATGACTCCGGTTATAGTGAGCTTCTGGGAACTAACATGTTTGGTTCACTATATCCGATAATGTCAAAGTTAAATAGAATTTTCCTACAATAATTTATTTTATTAATATAGAGATACAGCAAAACACATTATCACCACGAACTGAAAATTTCAATATTTGTATTTGCACTTAAAAAAGCAATTATTTTCAAATGTTTGCTTCGTACTTTTTCATTAATAATTTCTGTAGAATCTTCCCAGAGTCCTCGGGGGAGACTTCGATTATGACCTTCGGCCGACGATATTTTTTCAAGCTGCCTGAGGCGATATATTTTTTCTAGGAGGGAATTAATTTCCAGGACTTATTTCCTACGTTCACTATAGCTGAGTTTCAGGATCACTATAACCGAATCTTCTTATGTTTATTTGTAACGTAATTGAAAGGGAACCAGTGAATCAAGTTCTCTATAACCGAGGGTTCACTATATCCGAGTTCACTATAACCGGAGTCGGCTGTAATATAGGAGGCGACGGCGCTCGATCGTGGATTCCTCGTATGCTGCAGCCTCGCGCCTGCCGCGCGGCGCGGGAAGTGGGCGCTAACGGTGCAGCGCAGCCGCCAGTCATTGTCTCACGGCCTCTGCCGCCCCCGCCGCGCCGCGCCGCGCCGACGTAATGCCTCGTAACGCCACGTAACGCGCGCGCGGGCACGCGGCAATGAAGGCGTGCCAGCCACGCCCGCGCCCAGCCCGCGCCCACGCGCCCCGCCACAGCGCCTTTCGGCTGCCACTGCACTGGCCCAGGGCATCCACTCATGGCACTGCAGGGCCTCTCACTGGGAGGTCCTGGCTTCCAGTAACGACGGCGCCAGGATTTTATTCCATCAACACCAGGCGAATGCCGGAGTAGTACCAGGTATCTGCCACCAGCGGGGCACCGCCCCAGCCGGGACAAGCTCTAATCTCCCGACCGGATTCTCGGCATGTGTGGTAGTGTAGTGCGTGTTAGTGTGTGTATGTAAGGGGTGAGGAAGGAAATCGGCTGGTTGATTGGTTAGTGATTCCGGGATCGTCAACAGCTTTGTTCATTAGTCCCGTAAGTATAGTGCATGTTTTTTCCTCGGGAGATGGCGGTGATCTTCCCCCGCTGGATGGCGAGATCCGGCGCCGACCTACCGTCGGCTAGTGGGGTTTCCCCCTAACCAGGAATCTCCCCCCAGCGGGGCGCTGCCTCAGTCGAGCCAAGCGCTAAGCTCCCGACCGGTCTCCCGGAATATGTGGTAGTGTAGTGCATGTTTGTGTAAATGTGTGTGTGTGTGTGTGTGTGTGTGTGTGTGTGTGTGTAAGAGGAGAGGAAAGGACAAGGTACGGGAAGGAAAATCGCGCGCGGTCCGTGGCCCGTTTGCTATGGTACTACCCCGGCATTCGCCTGGTGTTGATCGGAGAAACTACGGAAAACTACCGATCAGAGCAGCCGGTCGCTAGCAATCTAATCGAGACAGTGGCTGTATTCGACCTAGCTGATAAGCAGTGTGTCGAATATCCTGCCTCCGCCGGAACGCGAACGTGGGACGTCCCGGTCAGAGACTCTGTAGAGACATCAGTTGATGCACACGGTCTGTGGCGTTAGGATTCGAGTGGCCGGGACCGAGGGGTTCTAGGTTACACTCCCCACGGTGGCAGGACTTTCGACACTAGCTTGGTCGAATTCAGTCGCTGTCTGGAGGAGAGTTCTAGCGGCTGGCTGCTTTGATCGCTAGTGTTCATGGTTTCTCCAACCAATACCAGGTGAATACCGGAGCAGTACCCTAACAAACGAACTGCGCAATCCTTTCATCCTTTTCCCTCTTTCACTCACAATTACACTTTTATGCCGACAGTAACACTTGCCATGAGACCAGCCGGGAGCTTAGCGCTTGTCTCAGCAGGAACGGTGTCTCGCTGGTGGAGATACGTGAGTGGGAAAAAAAGCTCTCCGCAAGTTCACGTGTAAGCTGCCAGATCTCATCATCCGTCGGATGAAGGATACCGGCAATTCCTAATATAATGTTCCCTACGCTGCTAATTCCTTCGAGGCAAACGACCGATGTAGCTGATGTTCCCGAGATCAGTTCTCACTGATTCACTGAATCTGCGTTGTTAAACAGAATCATTTGCACATATATTTCGGTTTTCATAACGTGGCGCGTGAGGACCTGAGTTCACGATGGATTATGCCACGATCTTTTGCGTCTTTCTCGGTCGTGCGGCCTGACGTAAAATAAAAAAATACATTTTTGTAACTTTTGAAAAAGTAAAAGTATATATCAATATGGCATTTATGTCATCTTGTAGAGTACATTTAAGACAAAATCTACCAAAAGTTTAAAGAAAAAACTTGGAGCCCTTTTTGAAAAATCTTCTTTTAGTAATTTTTTAATATTACACAAATTTTAAGCAATACCGCACGAAAACTACTGAGAGATTAAATATACATGACCGTAATGAAGAACTGATTATAGACAACAAATTTGATTTGAATACAAAATCTATATCTTTAATTTTGTAGTTGTAGAAAGACGCCGAAAAAAATTCAAACTTTTGCAATTTTAGAAAATGTTTGAGTTCACAGTCAAAATCTGACCTATGCCACCTTTATCAGTGTATTTTACTCTATTTTTTAAAGAACTTTAAAGGAAAAAAATTGGAGGCATTTTTAGAAAATTTTGAATATGTTGTAGGGGCTTCCTGTAAAGTACTCCCATATTTGAAACAATGTTTTTCGAATCCTCAAAGCTTCGACTCGAGCCAGATGGACAAGGGTTTCTTCCATTTGGAAGAAGTCCTACGTATAGTTTAGATGCTAGTGGTGTTCACAGACTAACGGACAGACAAACAGCGGGAGGTTTTTCCGTCATTTGATTTGTCGGTATCAAGGACTCACAAAACAATATGTGCAATTTTAAAAATAACAAAAACAAGATTTTCTCAAAAATGGATTAAAACTTTTTCTTCGTTGTTTTTGATAGTGGTAGTGCCAAACATAAGATGACAAAAATGCCATTATGCTCTATTATTTGTTTTTTGTCAAAAATTACAAAAATGTAATTTCTTTGACTTGTCTCTCAAGTCAGTAATATTTACATTAGAGGCGCTTTGTTCACGTTATTGCATTTATAAGCACATGTGCTTTAAATTATGTCATGTAAAGTTTTTCGAAAATCTCGTTTTCTGTGAAAACGAGAAATGCTCAAATTTTTTGAGAAACACTCAAATGCCATTTTCTCAAAAATTGCTCCAATTTTTTCATCAAGCTCTTCCAACGGATAGTGCTAATTGCACTGTTTAAAGTGGCGTAAAATTGATTTTGTAGTATTCTTTTTTCGTATTTTCAAAAATTTGACAAATGTAATATTTTTGAAATATCTCCCACGACGTTAATATGCACATTTCCATCGATTTGTACTCACTATTGTTATATGCACTCACTATTGTCTAGTGAGTTAAAGTACTTCAACTGACTTCAAATCAAATTTTTCGAAAAGTCAAAATATTTCTATGAAAAATAGCTCAAAATTTCTCTTTTCCAATAATGGCGTTAACGCCATTTCCTTAAAACCGCTCCAAATTTTCCAATGAAAATTGCCATTTAGGGTGGTTTTACTCTTCTTTAATATTCTTAAAGTAATATGTCGGTTCTACTATTAAGAAACCAAAAAATTGAGAAAATGTCAAAAAATGTACTGCGGGCGAAGATAGATGCCAGCTGGCAAGAGCGTAAAGCCAGTCCGCACCAAGGAAATTAGATAACTAATACGAGGTCTGAGCCATTCTGTACCAGCACTAGGTACTTTCTCGGAGTAATATACGTAGTATACAGAAAGTTATGTAAAGCAACGTGAAAAAGCGGGGAATTTTCGGCAAAAAAATGCATTGCCGAGCCCTCATAATGGAAAAGTGGATAAATCCAGTTGCTAAATTAAGAAAAAAATCATCTAACACGTGGTGAAGCAGAATTCATGTTTTGAGTCCTTGATACTAAAAATTGGCGGAAAATCTGTCTGCCCGTCCGTCTGTGAACAACGCTAGCGGCTAAACCGTTCAGCTGATTTTCTCCAAAATTGGTATTCCCCAAACGATGTAGTTGATGTCACGGCTCCTGGAATTTGGAACCGGCATTTTAATTTTGGAGAGTACTTTACATGAAGCCTCGGGCATTTAAAAATTTTAAAAAAATGGCGCCATCGATTTTGATTAAATTTTGTTGTTGAATAGTGTGAAGGACGTAGGATGGCTTTGGTCTCTTGTTTGTTGAAACTCCTGATTTTTCGAAAATTGAAAAAATTCAGGAATTTTGGGCGTCTTTCTACAACTAGAATTATGGAGATAAAATTTGTTTCTTAATGAAATGTGTTCATCAAAAACAGATCTGCAAATAAGGTCATGTTGAATTTTTCGAAAATATGAGTATTTTTTGAGTAATTGGGCGTCAAACTTAGTTGCCAGCTCTGAAACTACTGCGTTTGTGATCGTCATTTTATGGCAATTATAAGTATTTTGAGGTAGTTAGATGCTACGTCAGGTAGAATGTGTATATTATTTCATATTTCATTGTTCGTTTCTTACATTGGAGCTTTTGTTATATTTTAGACATTCTTTTAGAAATTATTTAAAACCTATTTGAAATAAACGCGAAAGAAAGATTGCTATACTTCAGTCGTCCGTTCCCAATACCCACGGTTGATGCTGTGTAAGTTAGAACTTTATATATATTTAACGATATTAGGAACTATTATATATTTTTCGATATATTTGTTTGCCAGCGCTATTAGTATCGTTTCCACGAACATGAGACCTGCATTATGCTCTTAAACGTCCTTCACACTATCCACCAAAAAAATTTAATCAAAAACAATGGAGCCATTTTGTTGAAAATTTTGAAAATTTCTCAGGGGTTTCATGTAAAGTACCCCAAAAATTGAAACATCGCTTTCAAATTCAAGGGACCACGACATCCGCCAGATCGATAGAGGAATGTCAGTTTCGGAGAAAATTGGCTGAATGGTTCAGTCGTTAGCGTTGCTAACAGACGGACGGACCGACAAACCGTTAGTCGATTTTTCGATATTAAGAACCCTCAAAACAGATTCTGGCTACACTACGTGTTAGATATTTTTTTCCCAAATCTAGCAACTGAATTTATCCACTTTTTCGTTTCCAGGGTCCTGTAATAAGAGATTTTTCTGCCGAAAATTAGCTCCGTCCTGCAGCATTACGTAACTTTCTCTTCCTAAGAAGCACATTCTTAAAGGCGATAACGTAAAAGTTACTGCAAATATAGTCGATGATAAATATAAATTTCATAAATTTCTTATATTTAATATAAGTACTTTCTTTTTGCACGTTTAATATTTAACCAGAAAGGGGGATTACGTATTAAATTGTGCCCGTAGCACTAGAATAAATAATAAATATGTTTAAATTATCATAGCTATTGAATTCTGAAAACTAATGTCATATATAGGAGTTGACGAAGGCTAATATAACAAGTATAAACACGTGCGCTTGAAAAGGTGTTCAAAGAGTGCAGTAACGTGTTTGTTCAGTGTACATGTGAGACTATTAGAAAATTGCGCAAGCACAAGAAAATTAATACGTGATATTAAGAAACTAAAAATGCTAATCCTGATTCAAGAATTAATATGTAGAAAAGTTTACCTCACTACTTGCTTTAATACAGGTATGTGAACTGCACTTTTGCAGAAGGGGATGTTAATGTAACAATATGAAAACTGGCAAAACAATTGTCTGTGATAATGAGAAAGCACGTTTGAGTGATGGAGATTTCCCTTCAATATTCCAACCCTAAGGCTCTACCTACATGAACTTCAAGATAACAAGCTGAAGCTAAAAGAGAAGGACAGTGTGCGAAGGGCTGTTGCTGAAAGCCTAAGAGTTCATGTATGCGCGAGTGGATGTGGAAATAATTACATTTTCTTCCTGTGATAATCTTGTGATAATCTTGTGAATTGCTTAGAACGAGAAGTTATGAGTGGGTGATAAAAAAGTGATTGTTTGATATTTATTCTCAGTGACTCGGTTCATTTCATGTTGACTTATTTACTGAACGGGCACCGTACACTTTTGATCAACCAACAGTGAATTCATGCGTCCATTTTTCATAGCTACAATAAATAAAATCATTGAAAATTACAAATTAACACTGTCTTTGACCGTCCCATTGGTTTAAAATATTTGAGTTACCTGTTTTTTCATCAGTTGCATTAAGCATTTTAAACGAAATGATAGGGAATTTACTTCATACTAAGATGCTTCATATTGGCAACTACCTCATGTTTCTACAGATTATATTGGAATGAATGAAGTTTTTAGTTGAAACTAAACTTGAAGAATATTAAACTGAAAGAAAAATACTCAAGGTATTAGTTGTAGATTATCTTTAATCAGAAAATAAAGTGGGAGGAATTACAAAAAAATAACTAAATGAATCGCAATTACGCAAGTCGCGGCTCATCTTCTTCCCCTTCCTGGTTGGCTGTTTTATTATAATTTCAGTGTATCCAATAATTATTTTCTTTTAATATCTAAGACATTAATATCGGCAATTGCAAATTTAAAAATTGTTTCAATTAGATCGTAGACTGACCAGACTGACGTCTCAAACTCGGCGCTTTCTTTCTAGATGTAACCAAGCGCCCAGGCCTTGTGGAGAGGGCGTTATTATGCACGATGTTAGTGTGGGTTGCAGTGTTATGTGTAATGCGGGTTGCTTGCGCGCCTGATTATCCAAACCTCGCACAATTTGCAAATATTTTGTTGTTTTTTTCTTGAATCTGTGTGATGCAGGGCCGGGGGGAGCAGTAATACATTTACTGGAATATTGTCGCTAGTTCGTCAAAATCGTCATCTTTCCATGGCATATTATATGTCGCTGAGATCCTAAAGCAGCTCTGTCAAGGTCGCGAGCCTACTACAGCTCGCAGACACTGCGTCCAGAGAAATTGGCGCGAGATTTAAAAGTGAGGGTTGTACAAATCCCTCCGGAATGGCTGTTCGACACTGAATACCTGGCCCACGACAGTCTTTCGGAGTCGTTACTCGTCAGTTATTATCACTAATTTAACTATATTAATTACCATTTTCTCTTTAAGGCAAAAAAATTATCAATTAAAGTGATATAATGCAACGGTCCGATTTCAAATTCTCAATTGAGAATAAAATTTTTAAAAAATATTCAAAAGACAAAGAAAAGAGATTTCGTGATCCTGTCTACTTAAGAGTGATATAAAAGCATGAACTTTCTACGTTCATGTTAGAAAGTTTAAGAGACAAATATTCGGGTGTTATTAGTGCTGTCCGTCCGTAAGCGAGAATTATTAAATTATAGAGACTTGCTAATCTATTTCATATAATTGCTAAATACAATAAATAATTGAATGATTTAATAACACTACACAAAATAAAAACAAGGAAATAATTCGCCTTTCCAATATACTCCTGTCATCTAGCAAAGATGTATATATAAGGGAGAATTTAGTAAGAAAATAAACATCAAATAGTAATAAGTAGCGAAGAATATGAACATAATATAATGTTCGGTTACTTGATTGAAAAATCTGGCAAATATACGTTCGTATGCAGCCACTATTCACCGCCTCGCGCGTGTACTTCCTGGATTATAAGGGGAAATGAGTGCGGAGTCAGGGGAAGTTGCCATGCCCGTAGGAGCACCGGGCTCCCCAGGCGGGCAAGTAGCACGTGCGGGCGCGGTGTGACGTGTCTGTACTAAAGTATACGAATTGCTTTTCCTCTTAGTAATGATATTTTGAAGGCGAGGAATGTGAAGTGTTTATTCTCTAGTTGCCAAATAGTGCACACAGATACTCCATCTAAAGTCCGATTAAAATAAAGCCCGATTTTTTAGTGTGTCGCCTTGCAAATTTCTTCGTAAGAAGAGAAGGTTGTGTAACCGTGCGCGAATTATGGCGAAATTCAAACGGATATTTTGATTTTTAACGGAACTTTTTTTTAATGAAGCTATCGTTTGAGCAACGGTGCTCCCAAGAGTTTTCTCACGAAAGGTCAATCCATTTTCATTGGAGAATATGTGACGTCTGTGGCAAGGCAGTGCACGAAATGCACAGCCCGGCGCATGCGCCGCTCGCTGCAGTGGACCGCTAGGCAAACGCCGCCGCGGCGACCAGGAGCCGGCGCGGCGCGAGCCACCAGGCGGCGCCGCGGTCGCTGGCGCAACCCACGTGTGCGCGCAGTTTTATTGCGGCAGGTTAAAGGCCCATTCACAATGCCATTCACAAACATAAGCATAACACATAGACATAGACATTAACACAAGCGAAGAGTTTGCGTATTCACAATGTCGAACATAAACACAGGCAAAATAAGAGTTTCTATTGGCTATGAGACGCAGCACACGAATCGACACGAATAGTTCGCCTATCGACTTCGATACTCGATTTTGAGTTAACGAACTGTGATTGGCTCATTCCTTATGTCTGACATAAGCATAAGCACAGAAGCTTGAAGCTTGCAAGCTCTTAAGTAAACGTCTTACGTGTTATGCTTATGCGAACGCATTGTGAATGAGTTCACTTGTACACGTAGTCCTAACTTTTATGTTAACGCCATGCTTATGCTTATGTTTGCATTGTGAATGGGCCTTAACAAAGACAAAACGCCCAAAGTGGAAAGATGTGACTCATGAACCTCCCTAAAAGTCTGACACTGCTTTAACATTACTATTTTGTATTCACTATTTCACTCATGTCTGCCCGTGTTGTAAGCAAGAATACATTCAAATTAAACCAATCCCCGATGTCTATCCATGTGATTGTCACTTTGTTTACCTCTTGCACTCTGCTGTAAATACTTTGTTTACCTTCTTAACATAAAGATAGCAATTGTTGTAGGTCCATAATAGTTTGTGAGCATCAATTTATTAAAATGTGTCGTTTTGGTAGTGTTTAAAACTCTGAAATAGTATCTATTATTAAAGATTTAGTGCCGAAAAACAGCAAAAGAAACAGAGAAAATGTGTAGAAGCAATTTTAAGAATTTTGAAGAAGAAATTACACATATTTTAGGCAATTAATATGCGAAGATTAGGTGATGAGTACAAAGAATATGCTATCAAAACTTTGTGGAGCATTAGAACTGAAATTATTCAGAAACATACTATAATGACTACACACGTGTGTTCAATCCATTCGAAATTGATGAATCCCGCTGCTAATTTATCTTGTACACCTTCCATTTGAAATACTTCACGGAATACCAAGGCAAGGAAAACTCAACTTCCTACAACTTTTTAATTGTGTTTTTAATAAATGTTCTTGTAAGTAGCTTTGTTAGAATTGATTTTTTTAAGTTTTATTACAATAAAATCGAAACATATTTGAAATCATTTTCTACATTAAAATGTTATTCATATTTTACTTGTTTATAAGTTATTCCAGGAGGCAGTGATAACTCGGAGGTGAATGAAAGTTTTACATATTCCAGTGGCAGTTTTGATTAATATTTCTCCTCTTCGTAATTCCTGTGATTTTAATTACCCATTCGATTCATTTAATGTCGTAATTCGTGAAATAGACACTAAATATCACTCGAAGTGCTGTGATATCACTTATGACAATTTCACTCAATCACAATTTCTGGTCATGCCAGAAAGAAAGCAAACTCGCTTTATGCTATCCAATAGAGTGCATTTAGCACTATCCCCACCAAAAGTTTAAAATAACTGGAGTTTGAGTTGATGAAATTTTGGATTTATGAAATTATGAAAATTTTGAAATTATGGAAATGTTCGAAATGCTTTAAGTAAAGTATTCCCAAGAATTAATTAATGCTTTTCAAAATCGTAGAGCTTGTAGTGAGGGCAGATCGACAGGAGTTTATTCAGTTTGGAAAAAATGATGTGTATAGTTTCGACGCCAGTGTTGTTCACATACGACAGACAGACATAACAGACAGACGATCGGACATAAAAAAATTTTTTTTCAGTATCAGGGGGCTCCAAAACGTGAAACATCGAAATCGGTTTTCCGCATCATTACATAACTTTCTTTAAATTACTATTATTACTCCGAATATACGTACGTATACCAGAAAGTAAAAAGCAGTTATGCTAAGGTAGATTTTCTGATGATGATATGATGGCACTCACTCCGTCTAATTATATGTTAACACCCAACATAAAATGAATGATTGTTAATTTATCTACGATTATACTCTGTTAAGGATTATGATTTGAATATATGGAAGGTACAACCAATGCCGTTCTACACATCTGAGAGGTCAACACAGTAAGGTTATGAACTTTACTCAGAAAACCATACGGAGTTTTGTTGTTGTTTTACAGAGGAAAATGTGCTCGTTAATGTGCTCAAAGTTGTAATAATATGAGTTGTAATAATATAAATAATAAAGTTGTAATAATATGAGAATAAATGTTAAATTCTCATTGTTGAAAGAAAAGAAAAGAAAAGGCTGAAAATTTATAGTAGTTGCCGTCAATCCAATAACAGGTTTAAACCAGCAGAACTTCAGGAATCGCAATTCTGTATAGAGTTGCACGTCCACAAATAAAATGGCAACGTTTCCCAAGAATATATCCCACGAAAAAATTAAATTAAAATTAGAATAGTTATGGTTGAATATTAAGAGAGCTAATGAGCATAGCAGGCAAACTAAAAGAAATTGAATTAATCATAATTGTGATAAATGCAATATTAGTCGGGCAACGAACACAAGCACTTGTATTACCCGCGCAACTTTTCTTGAGCGATGACTTTACTTCCCCTCGATAGAGCAATAAACAGTTGAAGACCAAAGCTCGCAGCGAGCACTGATGACAACATTCGAAACACATCTTAATTGGCGCATAATGTATGTACAGTAGAAACCGAGAACTCCTGGTCGTATTTTTCTTAACAATAAATTAAAAAAAAGATGGGCAGAGCAGATCCAGATCCATCGCAGGAGATACCCCGAACTCAAATTATTAAATATATTTTATGATGTCTTATCATAAAATTAGAACTCAAATTATTGAGAAAGTTGCGAAAGCATGACTGACAATCCAGAGATTAGCATCGCTTCCAAAAATCTAGTGGGCGATGTCGTAACGAATACCCTCACTCCACCCGAATTCCTCCAAGCCACCGTTGAAGAAAGGTTGCGCGATTAGTTGATGAGAAGAGCCTCACCTGCAAGACGACGTGCAGCAGAGGGCGTCGTGCGCGCCCCATGGCGTCGGAGCGAGGAGCAGCAGCTGCGGACGTCGCGACGCCGGCGTTCGCGGGCGACTGAGGCGCCGCCGCCGCCGCTGCCTCCGCGCCGCGACGCCAGGCGGACGTCCGATCGAGGGCGGCCCACTTTCCGCGCGATCACTGCCTCCGCCGCCGCCGCCGCCGCCGCCGCCGCCCCTGCCCCCGATCCATGCCATTCGCCGCCCCGCCCCACCCGGACACCCCTCGACGCCCTCCGCTCCCTCCACTCCCTCGCACCGGCAGGGGTGCCGCAGGGCATCAGCTCATGGCACTGAACACCCTCTGACAGGGTTACACTCCCCACGGGGGCAGGATTTTCTATATTAACTCTACCGGGAGAGGTGGCTCAGGGCATCAACTCATGGCGCTGAAGACCCTCTGACCGGGAGGTCCTAGGGTTACACTCCCCACGGGGGCAGGATTTTCTGTATTAACTCTACCGGGAGAGGTGGCTCAGGGCATCAACTCATGGCGCTGAAGACCCTCTGACCTGGAGGTCCTAGGATTACACTCCCCACGGGGGCAGGATTTTCTATATTAACTCTACCGGGAGAGGTGGCTCAGGGCATCAGCTCATGGCACTGAACACCCTCTGACCGGCAGGTCCTAGGGTTACACACCCCACAGGGGCAGGATTTTCTGTATTAACTCTACCGGGAGAGGTGGCTCAGGGCATCAACTCATGGCGCTGAAGACCCTCTGACCGGGAGGTCCTAGGATTACACTCCCCACGGGGGCAGGATTTTCTATATTAACTCTACCGGGAGAGGTGGCTCAGGGCATCAGCTCATGGCACTGAACACCCTCTGACCGGCAGGTCCTAGGGTTACACACCCCACGGGGCAGGATTTTCTATATTAACTCTACCGGGAGAGGTGGCCCAGGGCATCAACACATGGCGCTGAAGACCCTCTGACCGGGAGGTCCTAGGGTTACACTCCCCACGGGGGCAGGATTTTCTGTATTAACTTCACCGGGAGAGGTGGCTCAGGCATCAACCGATGGCGCTGAAGACCCTCTGACCGGGAGGTCCTAGGGTTCCACTCCCCACGGCGGCAGGATTTTCTATATTAACTCTACCGGGAGAGGTGGCTCAGGGCATCAACTGATATCACTGCAGTGCCTCTGACCGGGAGGTCCTAGGGTTACACTCCCCACGGTGGCAGCATTTTCTATATTAACTCTACCGGGAGAGGTGGCCCAGTGCATCAACTGATGTCGCTGCAGCGCCTCTGGCCGGGAGGTCCTAGGGTTCCACTCCCCACGGTGGCCGCATTTTCTATATTAACTCTACCGGCTACGTCGAATTCAATCGTTGTCTAGAGGAGAATTCTAGTGGCCGGCTGCTCTGATCGGTAGTTTTCTGTTGTTTCTCCGATCAACACCAGGCAAATGCCGCAGCAGTACCCTAACAACCGAGCCACGGACTGCGCGCGATGTTTCCTTCCTCTTCCTTGTCCTATCCTCACCCCTTACACACACACACACTTACACTAACATGCACTACACCACCACATATTACGGGAGACCGGACGGGAGCTTAGAGCTTGTCCCAATTGGGGCGGTGCCCCGCTCGTGGGAGATACCTGGTTGAGGGAAATCCCACTAGCGGACGGTAGGTCGGCGCTGGATCTCGCCATCCTGCTGGGGAGGTCACCTCCACCTCCCGATGAAAAAACATGCACTACACTTACGGGAATAATTACCTCCGTAGTTCATGTGGCCGGAATCACTAACAACCAACCAATCATCCCTCGATTCCGCGTAGCTTGAAACAAATCACTTCACTCGGAGAATACTTCCTCAGTAAATCAAAATTGTCATTGATACACCAAGCAATTGTGTCAGCAGATAAAAATCTTACCCCTCTACATCTGTACCAAGAAACTCTTTCAGAAACTACCTTTCAAACCGAAAAACAAAAGTAAAAACAGTGGACAGAAAAACAAATTCGCGGTAAAATGTTTCACGCTCTTCACGATCACATGCACGGAGTTCTCAGCCTCTGTAAAGTGGCTAGCAAGCAGAGATTTACATGCTGAAAGTTAAGGTTTCATGCTAGCCATTAAAGATGAAGTTATTCTCACCCGAAACTATAAAAAAATTAGTTTAAAAAGATCCCAAGGTCCAATCTGATAAATGCCGCAGTTGTGACGTGTTGACAGAAAATATAGATCACATCATTTCAGGATATGCAACCCTCGCACATACGTATAGATGACATAACCAGATCGCTTCCGTTATACACAAACAAATTGCAACCAACCATAAATTTAGTGATCATCATACCCCTTACAGCACATACAAACCTAAACCTGTGTTGGAAAATGAAAACCTCAGAATTTATTTCGATCGCACAATTTGGACGCACAAGACTCTAGAGCATAGCAGGTCACATATTGTGATAACTCTCAAGGTGCCAAAAACTACTTTTCTCATTGATGTTGAAGTCCCTTCCTACAGGAACCTGCAAAAAGCATTCTCGGAAAAAATAAGTAAGTATAGCGATCTGGCATATCAAATCAAAGATCAATGGAAACAGGACCAAGTATTCATTCTCCCAATAATTATCTGCAGTAATGGCCTTATAGAAAAACACGTCTTGACCTTCAAAAACTTGATATCCTTTCAAAGCTTATAAAATTAATACAGAAGTATGTTATCTTAAATATTTGCCGTATTATCCGTAACTTTCTTTCTTTCTTTTAAAAAACATTAGTACTTATCATTTATTTTTTAATGAATGAAGGGCAATTAAAAATAGGTGAACAAGATTTTCTTATAAACGAACCCAAGTTTATTTCTTTAAACTTTTTGTATGAATGGAGATCAGTGCAGTTTTTTCAATTATTATACAAATGCAGATTTTTTAAATCATTAATATGAACATTTTGAAAAGAATTAAAAATTTGCGAAAAAATAAGCTCAAAATTGTGCCTTTCTATAAGATCACTAACGATTTTTCTCATAAATGTCTGAAAACTTTCCCTCAAAAATGTCCATATAAAAAGTTTTGCTCTCCTATGATATTCTCAAAGTCTCATTTAAATTTAACTGTAAAGAGACCGATAAAACTGAACAATAAAAAAAATTGTACTACGTGTTAACGTAGTTTAACTAGATTTTAACAGAAACACATCTTTTATGTTCCGTCTGTCTGTTTACATTTGCGCTGACCCGACATATTCTTTTTAAAGACAATATACTCTTTTAGAGAAACATAAAATCTATTCTACTGTATTTTCTTTGTCGATACTCTCATTCCTTTTATCATAACTTCATTGAAATGTACAGAATGAATTGACACGGATGGTAAGGTAGTACTCAGTGGGACGAAAAAAGTTAAGAATTGATATCGGGTTCAATTTTTATAAATGTTGGCTGATTTCTATTTGAAAGTATAAAGCATTTATATAGACACCACGCAAAAAATTAAGCTGCCCATATGTTAGCAAATGCAATGTATTTAATTATTTTTAGAAAAAACCTCACTGCTATCCCGCTGTGTACTGCGGGACACAGTGGTACACCTGTGACCGCTCTACCTTTTCACTATATTCACTAGAAAGCCTTCAGCGGGTCTCTCAAGTAACCTAGTAGTATTACTTGACCTGTGATTTATGACAATATCACACCAAAAATTAGGAATGGCTTTAAATGTCCTAACTGCCCTACAGGAGTGGGTTCGTCTTTTAACCTGCTTTTGTAATAAAAGAAACATAAGTAAGTTAATCTTTTAACTATGAACAAAGTTCTAGATATATTCTGTTAAATACTTGAATACAATTTTATCTAGCATTTACACATTGCATTGAAAAATGTTATCACTTGCTCCACCTTTAGCAATTATGTGATTACCTAACAACTGCAGTTGCGTTTTAACACTCGCATAAAAACTTTACATAAAATTATATTACCCTTCACTTCACAAAAAACACAATAAAATAACTGTACACAAAGACAATAATACATGGAAACACAAAATACCGAAAAAGAATCACATAACAAAATACCCTTTACATACACTTTCAAAGAAATTGTCACTTGAATAGTGGATGAAATATATACAAGACGTTCTTTCACTTTCACGTAGATTATTACATTAAACAATTTAACCAGCAAAAAATATTGTTATATAATGAACGTACAATCAATAATACTCTTTTACTAATGATTGGTTTTGAACAATTTGAAAACGATTAAACAATAAATTGAAAACACACACTAAAAGAACAAATATTATCATTAATAGAAAAATGAAAAATTAGGTTTATACCATTCTTTACATGAATTCGCTATCTGGATTCCTTTTACGACCGCTATATTGTAAAAGATTACGTTTAAATGATTTTAATATAATTACTCGACTATCTACGTCTGTAAGTGAGGTGAATTCTATCTCTGTAGAATAATTCTCGCTTCTTTAAACAGTTTTTTTTTTTGAGAATTTCTAGTGAAGTTTTCTGACTCACGACACGTCGTCTCGAAGAAATATTTCCACAGCTTGGAGCGGTGACGGCGACCCAGATCCTTTCAAGGTCGTGGCAACCCCTTGCTTCGGCGAACACGTCCTCTGCTGAATCGCTACCACAGTTCTTCGAATTTTATACAATATGACTGCAGTATCTCCGCGTAATGAATTTCTTACGTCGTAAGCCAAGACGAAAAAAAAGCTGGAAATAGAAAGAAACATTTCCTATAGCACATGCTTTCTACTTCAGTATACGTTCTTGAACGTTGAAAGAAATCCTCGTTGATAGAAAAATAGTATATTTCTCCGTAATGCGTTCACGTGAATTTATCAGAATATTCATGACTTAAAATTCTCAATTCTCTCATACATGGTATCGTTATTTTAACATGAGACGAATTACCTTTTTCAAGCTTCTTATCGTCGAAATACGGCAAAATCTCCTCGCCGTCCAACACGAACAATTCGGTGCGTCCAGATCGGCGGTCGGCAGCAAACGAGAGAGCTTTTCGTAGCGGTGCTTTGCGCTAGTGCTGATATTTTCAAGGATGATTTTTGATTGATTGTCGTTCCATTCTACGTGAGTGTGTTCAGAAACTTATATATGCGAAAGAAATTATCGCAAGGGATACCATTTTCTGCTGGCGCGATCTCTTGCAATTCAGTAAAACACTATAATTGCATCTTGTCGTGTCTTGACGTTCTCGGGTGCTTCTAAAAAATCAATGGAATCGACATATGGGCGGTTACACACCATTAAGTCAACAGTAGGGCAATAAGAAGAAAACCTACTTCTTTGAATAAACTTTTTAACAATATTTACAAAAATATGTTTAATTTAACAATTCATTGCTATACTAGGTCTAGAAAGTGAGGAAAATTAATTTTGAAAGAAGAGAGATCACTTAGATTTTCTGGCAGAGACCAATATTTTTTTCATTCTTGAAATCTGCAAAACTGCTACATCCTTGATGAGAGGAAATGTGTATTATGTATTCCCTTTTTAAGAAAGTTGATAAGATACTCTTATTTTCCAAAGACTTCAGACACCTGTCCTGTATAGAACAATTTAGACAATTCCCTTCCTTCAGAATCCACTAGAATCCATGATCGAACAATTGGACTTGGGTGTTCATAAAAAAACCTTCCCATGATCATTTACTGAATCACTACTAGAAATGATGTCAGACAGGTTGTCATAATCAGAATCATCAATTCTCATCTTCAGATGCTTCTTGGTCTTTCAGATTTTCTAGAGTTCTTGTATTCTTTATTTTCTTCCTCATTGTGTTTTCTTTGTAAATTATTTTTTCAAAAGTCCTTGTAATGATTGATGATTTTATTTTGCAAGTTTCCGTTGCAATTTTCTTGCAGCAGTTTTCAAATACCTGTGAAGTGTTTCAAGAATGGGAATCCTGAAATATGAATAATTCTCGTCCAATGGGATTAAATGTGATGTGCTTGGTAAGACAAGAGGAACCTCTGTGAATGAGTTCCCAGCCACAGTCATAGAGATATACAGTTTTGTAATAAAAAATTGATCCCGTCCGTCTGAGGCTCAGTTCAGCTTTTGCTGGGCATGTGCAACCCTTATGATGAAACCTCACAGGCAGAGTCTCTCAACCAACAGCAGCCAATCTTAATACAGGGTTGTGGCCTAACAAAATAGCGGATGTCGCTAATTCACACGTGGAAATATTTAAACACATTTTCAAACCTTTTTTCTAAAAAACGATTCAATTTTTTTCTTTCAATTGTTTCTTGCATGTAGCAAAATATGGTAAATAAAATTATGATGGTCTCATTTTCGGCGCACTCTCTGTATTTTCGAAATTTTCAAATACAAAATCATTGCAAAAATACAATATTGATGATAAAAATGTTTTTGTTACATGAAATCAGTTCTACAAAATCTCTTCTTTAAAACATGTCATGTACAATTGTTTAAAATATGAGTAGTTTAGCGTAACTTTATATTGTTGAAATTGCATTTTTAAATTTCGTGCTTCGATTGACCAGCTTATCAGTGTGAATTCCTTTTAAATTATTTTCTTTGTTGGACGCACATGGAACCATTATGAGACTCTCTTATTTATTTATTAATGTAGTTTTTACGACTGTTAACAAAAGGGAGAAATTGAAACAATTTTCAAAACCTTTGCCGAGAAATGGAAAACACAAGGAATAGGGACACCATTTTCATCGAGAACAAAACAGCTCATTTGATTACAGGAGAAGCATTGGATTGGCTTGGCCACAGAATGAAACTGCCTTTTTTGTAGCCCTCACTACTTCCTAGGCATTACAAGGAATAATAAAAACAACCTCTAAAGGTTTGAGGTAACACATTGAAAATCAACTAGCTACTGACACCTGTTAGAGGCAGTCATATAGAACATTATATATAATTATATAATTTGTTGCGTCTACAATTGACGCAACGCGTCTCTAAGCCCCTTGAGAAGCGTTGAGCGCTTTGCGCTTTAGGAGTAATCCTCCATTAATTAATTACAGCGCTTTTAATTTTGGAGTAATCCTTGGTTAATATTACGTCCGTCACGTTTCGTCGCAGTCAGTTGTCAAACAGGACAGCCAGGTAGCATCTCCGCGTACGCGCCTCGCACCACGCGCTCCTGCGCCACTACTAAGCGGCCAGAATTGGGAAGGAATTAGGATAGGGGTAGGGTTTAGAACACATCAAAGGGGTTGGACTAGCCCTTGTGAAGCAGCCAAACTCGATTTGTTGGAACAAATTTCACATGAGATTCGACGGGAATCGAACCCGGACCTCTTCGGTAAAAGGCGAGCGACTTCTTTCTGCGCCACGAGATGGCGTCATAATAATTTTTTCATGAAAAAGTAATAAATCAATTTAAACACTTGCTTTTGGTCACACCAAAACTCTTAGCTATTCACTGCACTGTCATATTGGCAGTGAACTATTTACGAAAACTATTTACGAACTATTTACGAAAAAAATTGTGAAAAACACAACTCGTGCAGCATCTCTCCTTACGGCGCCATTCCATTCCACTCCAGTGAAGGGCAGCTCAGGGTGAAGATTTTCACCATGGTTTATTCCAGTGCCTCGCCTCGCTTCACCACGCCACGCCACGCCACGCCACGCCACGCCACGCCACATCAAGCCATATATTTGAATAAAAATATAGATATTCGAGACGTGAAGTCCCTTTAATGAATGAAATTACTTTGAAATTATGCCAGTATTATTTTCAATTCAACAGGGCAAAAAGGAGGACAGCCCATGTAAATTTAAAAATAAGAGGGAGGACAGAAGTGCAATTTTAAAAAAGGACATGTCCCCCAAAAGGAGGATAGATGGCAAACCTGTTATTAAATAATAATTTATTAATATCAAATTGACGATTTTTTATTAGATTAATATGCATCGATTAATCGTTCCGAATTAATCGATTAGTCTTATGAAATCGATTAATGTTTCACGCGTTTTAAATAATGCATAAAATTATGAATTTTTAATTTGTAAATTAACTAATCGTTTACTAGCTTTTTAGAAGAACGGCACGAATTAATTCATAATTTTCATTCCACACATGTACTCATGAGAAACGACTGTAACTCGGTTTAAAATGAAAACGACAGTAACATCAATAATTGTAATCTAACGATGTGCTTGGTTGAGGACGATTCTAGAAAAACTGGTAAATCTGTCTCTTATTTCATAATGAATATAATACCTTCACTAAAATATTAGAATATGCATAATGACTTTTCATCTTATTAGTTTTACTAACATGAAATTAATGGCTGTTTGTGTCAATTGTTTTGCAGTAGGAGAGAGAGACGTACAGACGAGGAATTACGTTACTTAAGTTTGAAAGTAGATATGTATTTCCATAGTCTGCTAGTCTTGAAAATCAATATTTGAATTAAAATAATCGAACTAAAAATCAGACAAATTAATCGATGTGTACATTATGAAGTGTAAAACCAGGTGGGGGGTCTTGCGCATCGTATCCGACTTCAGCCAATGAGCTTCAGACACCAGATTGCGTCACAACCCTAGCAGGATTTTTAAATGCAGCCAGATATCCAAAATTATCGCATCGTTACAAGACATTGAACCAGATTTATGATGCATTTCTTTTAAATATTGCATCTTGTACATCTTCATCGTGTTATTTTTGGTTGGTTACTGTTGAAAATTGTTACTTTGTACTACGTTCAAAATGTTTCTCAACACTATCGCTCTCCATGCAACATGGCGGCCAGAGTCTGGTCTGGCTTTTCAAACAAAGTGCCCGTGCTGTGGTCACGTGGTTCGTGACGCAAAATGATGATGCGCAGAACCAGCTAAAATTGGTGCATCGGAGGAACCCTCCCATGTATTTCCACCAAGTGTAAAACTAATCGATGTGTGCAATAATAAGTGTAAAACTAATCGATTTCAGTATTTCGATTAATCGGTTAAAATAATTGATTGTTGCCCAAATCCCGATTAAATCGCCTATCCATACAGTACCGGCAGCGTGTAAGCAAGTCTTGACAGTTCAGTACGCTGTTGCCACACATTACTACGCTCATGGCACTCCAATACGACAAATAAATGAAATCTCAGAACATTAACACCTAACGACAGGTGACGAGACGTCTCGATTTCATCTTCATAACTTTCGCCGAAGCCGAACCTTATCGCTTCCGTTACTTCGTGTAACTCAGATGAGCGGCAACGCTGAACTCTGGCTGCGAGAAAGTAAACAAATCCTCGCGAGGTGATTGCTTCAGAGCATGTCACATGACGTACTACGCGGTGAGAGAACTGTCAGAGTCGCTTATTCGCTGCCGGAAGTGTAGGGGGCGGCTGGCGAAGGTCTCGTCCGAGAGGGGAGGAGGAGGAGGGCGGCAGCGGGTGCTGGGACACATAACAGTCTTCTTTGGTTTAATTCTCCATCTACCCACTAAGATCGCAGCGCTAAAACACGCAAAAGCACGTTTTTGAAAATTTCTTTGAATCTTCTGACCGGATCCGAAAATCATGTATCAGTTCCCCATAAGGAGGATCAGACGCGTCGAATGACACCACACATGTCTCGATGAGTGCACGGGAAGTGGTCTAGACATGAATGACTGAACCGCACATCTCCACATTCGGGACTTATTCAAATACTGTATAGGGATATACGTACGTATACGAGAAAGAAACTAGTGGTGAAACAGAATGACACAGACTTTCTCGTAGTAAAGTTCTCAAATTTCCTTGGTGTCGGCTAGATTTGCAGTCTTGCCCCGTCCTCTTGCCAGCTGTCATCTACCGAACCCCAAAATACTTTTTTTTATGTTTTCTCAATTTTTCGGTTTACTAATGGTAGATTCGAAATATTACTTTTAAAGTATTAAAGAATGCTAAAACCTCATCCTATTTGGAAATTTTCCTTGAAAAATTACGAGCCGTTTTTAAGAAAAAAATGTTTAAAACTCTAGTGTAAATGAGAAATTTCAAGCTCTTATTCACATGAATCTTTTGTTTTCAAAAATCTTCATTTGATGTCATTTAAAACACTTTTACTTACAAATACAATAATGTATACATATTGCTGGAAAATGCATATTAACGGCGTGAGGGATATTTTAAAAAAGATTTGTGTAATTTGTGGAAGAAAAGAATACAACAAAACTAATTTTATGACACCTTAAAACAGTGCTATTAGCACTATCCATACTGGAACATTCCCGACGTAGACTGGTGCCAATTTGAAACAAGCCCCGTCTTTCTATTTAACAACAATCCCCACTTGGAGCGACATTTTGAAACATAATTATTACTGATAAATGTGATTTGGTCACCAGGAAAAGGTTACACTTGAAACCTAATGATTCCTACGTAATTTAAATATCTCTCATTCCAAAATTATGTTGTGCTAGCTCAGTTAATTGGGGTTCAAAGTTCATAATTGTTGCTACTTCCTCTGCAACCAATTATTCAATCTGTCCTCCATACGGATTGGCGAGGAATCTGAAAATCTTTTTAAAATGCTGGATTGCACGTAACGGACAATTATAATCAGCTTTCTTTCAACTTAACAAATTAGAATTTATTATAATGATAATCAAAAATGAATCATTCTTTGGTCATGGCCAGTTTTCTGTATATTACAATAGTTATAAAACCTTGTTATTCATTCGCGCGCTCGCGCGCTCTCCACTTCTTCGTTCGATGGCGCCCCGTAGAACCTTCTCCGTCGACGCAGCAGAATCTTGCTTCTGGAAAAAGTCCTCGCCTAATGTCCGTGATCTGGTTCCAAATTCTCCCGGCGATACTATTATAATCCGTGACTTCCCTCACTTGCGTCACGGGTGGACGCCTAGACACGCATCTACTTCCTACAAGAACGCTCTATCCTAATATAAGAAACGATAGTTAACTTTATGCAACTGTCAATTACAATCTTTTCTCGACCTGGTAAAATATATCAGGAGCCGACCCGCTCATCACCGCGTTGCTCGAGCGAATGAATGTTCTAAAAACTCGGAAGCATCCGAATTTTATGTCTTTTTTCTTTTGTCTCTCAAAACAATGCTTATTCCGCCTCTGCTCTGTCATTTCAACCTAATGAAAATGATCCTTAACGCCGGTTGTTTATTTGTTACTTAGCGACCCCCTCGCGTTCGTCTATTGATATCCCTATACTCTATGTCATATAAAATGACATTTCCATGATAAAATGGTTCGTCATTTTGGTGTATCACAGCACGAAAAGTTTGAAGAAAAAATGGAACCGTTTTTTAAAAAATTGGGTTTTATCTTTTTTGAAAATGCGGAATTTTGAGCTCGTTTTCACAGAAAACTTTTGAGTTTACGTGAAACTTTATCAGATATCTTTTAAAGAACATGTACTTGTAAATGCAATATTGTGAGAAAATCTCCGCTAAAGTAAACAATTACGACGTGAGAGGCTAGTAAAAAAGTATTTTTTGTAATTTTTGAAAAAATAAAAGAATAGACTAACATGATGTATTTGCCATCACATATAATATACTTAGCACTATCCTTACCAGAGGTTTAAAGAAAAAATTGGAACCGTTTTCAGAGAAAATCTTATTTTTATTTTTAAAATCGCACATATTGCACGCAATATGTGTGATTTTAGTACTAAAGTGTTCGACTTTAACTTTTTCTTTCTCCCTACTACTAAAATGTTCAAAAAAGTGTCCTAGAACTTAATGAAAAAATTATTTATGGAGAACTAATTTCATTTGAAGGAAAAACCTCTATCTTCAATTTTGTAGTTGTAGGAAGACGCGAAAAATTTGAAACTTTTGCAAATTTCGGAAAATCAGAGTTAACAGTATCGCACCCATACCACCTTTACAGTATTTCACTCCTTTCTTTCAATAAATTTATAGAAAAGATTTGGAGCCATTTTTTTACGTTTTGAAAATGTCCCTGGTTTTATGTAAATTAAGTAACCCCCAAAAATAATTAATGTTTTTCACAGAGCTCATGATTGAGCTAATGAATGAAAATCGTAGAGTTTTGAATGTCGTGAGATTGTCAGAGACTTATTCCGTTTTGGAAAAAACCATACACATATGAGTCACTAGTATTGTTCACGTACACCAGACATAACGATGGACGGACATTTTGCCATCAATCGATTTTTCGGTACCAAGGGCCCCCAAAATATGGATGCTGGATACCCCACGTGTTAGAGATTTTTTTCTAAATTTAACAACAGGATTTATCCACTTTTTAGATACCAGAGCCTGGCAACAAGAGATTTGCTGCCGAAAATTCGCCGTTTTTTCGCACAGCATTACATAACTTTCTCTCTACTGCGTAAACGGTAGCGAGAAAGAAAAAATTAAAGTTCTTTTGGAAAATTGTCTTCGAGCGTTTCTGAAAATGCGGAAATTTTAGCTCATTTTCACAGAAAACTTATTTTCTAGAAACTTTATAAGACATCATTCAAAGCACATGTACTCATAAATGCAGTAATGTGTGCAAATCGCCGCTAATGTATATATTAACGCTGTATGAGACAAGTAAAAAAATACACATTTGTAATATTTGAAAAAACGAAGGAACAGGGCTGAATGGCATTTATGTCATCTTATAAAATACATTTATCACTATCTCTACCAAGGTTTAAAGAAAACTAGTGGTGCTACAGATTGGCAAGAGCGTTCTTGTATCATTTTTCTGTACTTTCGGTCTTTGCTAGCTATTCGGACTTGCCACATTCTCTCGCTAACTGCCATCTATCGCCACCCAATCTATCGCCTACATATTTTGAAATTTTCTCAATTTTTCGGTTTCCTAATAGTGGAACCGAAATATTACTTTAAAAATGTTAAAGAAGAGTAAAATCTTGCCCTAAATAAAAATTTTCATTGAATGTTAAAATATGGAGCCGTTCTTAAGAAAATGGCGTTTAAGCGTTACTGTAAATTCGAAATTTCAAGGTATTTTCACAAAAAAATTAAGTTTTCAGAAAACTTCATTTTTAAGTATTTTGAAGTTCATTTGAAGTATTTTGAAGCACTTTAATTCACAAATGCAATAGTCTTTACAAATTGCTGTAAATGTGCATAATACCGGCGTGAGAGATATTTAAAAAAAATACATTTGTGCAATTATTTATTTTATTAAACATATTGCGAGCAATATGTGCCATTATTTATTGCACATATTGCTCGCAATATTTTTCAAAAATATTACCTGACATAAATGAAAGAACTAATTATGAAAAAAACTCATTTGATAGAAAAATCTCTATGTTCAATTTTATAGTTGTAGGAAGGCGCCGGAAAAAATCACACTTTTAAATTTTCCGAAATTCAGAGTTAACAGTGAAAATTGGGCCTGTGCCATCTTTATAAGTGTATTTGACTCTATTCTTAAAAGAAATTTAAAGAAAAAATTTTGACCCACTTCTGAGAAATTTTGAAAATATCACGGGTGCTTCATGTAAAGTACCCCCAAATTTTAAAGAAAGATTTTCAAAATCGAGGCGCCTGGAGTCGAGCAAGATGGACCGGGCAATACGCCACCTTTATAAGTGCATTTAACTCTTTTCTTACAAGAAATTTAAAGAAAAAAATTGAAACCATTTTTGAAAAGTAATGTCGCTGGTGCTTTATGTAAAGTACCCCCAAAAATTAATGAATGTTTTTCAAAATCACAAAGCTTTGAGTGCGGCCAGATCAACAAAAGTCTACCCTACGTGTAGTTTAGGCGCTACTAGTGTTGTTTACGGACGACAGACGAAGGGACAAACGGACGTTTTGAAGAAAAAAAAGGGGGGAAACAAGCGCTTTTGCGGTATCAGGGGACCCCAAAAGGTGCATTTCTGTTGAAATCTCGGAATCAATTTTCCGAAGCTTTATATAACTTTCTCTATACTACGTATATTACTCCGTATATACGTACGTATACAAGAAACTAAAAGTAGCAAAAGAACTTACATCATTTGAATAAAAATGTAATTTCAAGTCATTTCTAAACTTAACCATTCTTTTTATATCTTTACGCCCGCCAAGGCATCCTGTGGTAAAATTGATATCCGGAAACGAATTGCCTCAAAAAATCAGAATAAATTTTCATTTCATAGGAGTGTTGTGCGTTTCAACGCCAAGCACATGTAGTTCTTTCATTTTAACGATTTAATTGAGCGCCTTTAAACTTCAATGTTGGTTACGTGTATGGAAGTATGTTGGTAGTCTTGTGCAATTTATTGATGGAATGTCTTAGTCATGGAGCTCCATGGACTTTGGTATAGTGTTTGTGTAAACTCGTAGCACTCGTCAGTGTATAGGTCTTTCCACGTAAGAAAAGACCCTAAAAATTCAAGATGGCGGAGTTTCGGCACTGCCAACCTCATCGAAATAAAACGCGAAAGCGCCGACGCGACTTGTTTAAATGTACGTAGTGGCCTTCAAAAATCTAGATATGCTGAAATGATTTGTTAATGTTGTTTTAAGACTTATAAATCGCAACAGGCATATGGTAAAATAATTTAATTTATAATTTATATATGAAATTTGTTCTTATTAATTATAATATTAAATATAATACTTTTAATTAAATTACTTATAAATTTAAAAATATTTGAACTCTCAGAATTAATAAAATCTTATTGAAACTGAAGAATAAATTAAATAGTAGAATGTTATTTTATAATATATTGGAAAAAAAGGTATATATAATGGGAAAAAAGGTATAAACGGAATTTATAGAATAAAGATGAAATGAAATGCAAGACTCAAAATAATTTTAATTTTCAAACAGTACACAATGAAGTGAAATAAAACTATTCTTTACTGAACTAGAAATATTTGTATAATAATGGTTTTATGCACGTAATATCGACACATGACCACGATCAAAGCATATCTAAGGAATGAACAAATCTACTGTATGAAAATGACAATGTTTGAAATTTCATGAAAATTGAATTGATCAGATATATGATTTGATATAATGTGAAGGTTCAGTAAAGAATAAACTGATGCACCATGGGTGGTCAATTTTAATGACAAATTGCAAGGAGCAGTCATTAAAATTTCTTGAAAACCGATGATCCACAGCAATTTATTTTCACAAAAATTATTGAATTTTTACAACAATTTTAAAGCCTAATGTCCCTGGGCTTACTAACATTACAAAACATCCCGGCATTTACCTTAAGCGATCGGGGAAAACAAAGCAGTAAGTATGCTACCATATATATAAAAAAAATTGAATAAGAAAGTGAATTAATCCTCAATTGGATTGTGAAAATATTATCATTAAAAATCAACATTAAGAAATTTGGCTGACTTTACAAATTAATAAACTACTTGAAAATTTTACATATATTGTTAGCATACCCATCCTCCCGATCAGGATGACGACTGAGGGCCGATTTCTAGCATGCATACAGAAACATAAGTCAAAATAATGGAGACATTTACAATACATAAAATAATATACATAAAAAATTCCATATTTAGAAAAGGAATAATCTGGTAAACACAGCAACCCTGCAACATAAAACAATCAATGCAGTATCTATTGTCCAATCATGATAAATTCAATAAACAGACCTGTTATTGTTATAAGATCAAAAATTATTCCTAGGAAATTATGTTCTTGCAATGAAAAACAAAAAAATTAAAAAAGGAATTATCACATTTAAATAAAAAAATTGCTACTTAACTTATATATTACTTCAAACTCCTGCAACATATGAAAAACAAAATTGTCCAGAAGAAAAGTTGGCCAAGAATTTTTGCTTCACATTACAGTATTCAATATAATATGTAACCAAAAAAATTTACCTACAAAACCAATAAAATTTACAAACATAAATAGAAAATCATTGAAAAATAACTTAAAATGAAATGTTAATAACCAAAAAGTAATATAGCGCATCAGTAGTAAACATTAAATTTTACTCTATATCATGCCAAATAATATCATGAAATAAATACTTACTAATTTCACTTAACAACTGATTACCATTTGAACAAAACATCTAAATAAAATGATGTATGTTCTGAACTCCATTATTGCATATCTGAAACATTTATAAATGTAATGTATGTTTCACACACATGTCAAATCTTTGAAGTGCATTCATTTATATCACTTAGCATCCGTACTTAAACTGAACACAAACTCAGAGGCATTGGCAGTAATTATTAATTGTATTACAGGGATAATGTAAAGGAAATTGATTAACTGTTAATTCATTGGGGTTAATTAATGTTAATGAAATGGTGCTCTTAACTAGTGTCTTTGGTTGAATTAAGAAGGCAGGAGTTCACTCAGGATCTCACACTCATATTAAAACTATTAATGCACACTCACTTCTTTCACATTGCAACTGTTCTCAGACCAAACCGAGTGACTGAAGCACTGGCAGGAAAAATTGACTGTAATTTAAAAATATTAATTTACAACCTGCAATAATCACACACCTATAATCAAGTAATTCAAGCAATACCTTTTCTGGGGCACAGTGTAACCAAATTTTTTCTTAAACTTGACTTGGTGGTTGCTTTACGGAGGCAGGAGTTTTATAATTTGAGACACATCTGAAATATTAAGTTACATATTTTACAAAATTATTACTTTTATTCCAAACGCTTTAATGCTCACTCACTGTTTTCACTTTTGCAACCCTAGTTGATCCAAACGCACAACTGAAGCACAGGCAGGAACAATTGACTGTAATGTAATAATATTAATGTAACAACTTGCAATAACCACAATTCCATAATCGAGTAAATTCAAGCTATACCTTTTCCGGAGCACAGTGTAACCAAATTTGTTCTTAAACTTGACTTGGTGGTCGCTTTACGGAGGCAGGAGTTTTATAATTTGAGGCACATCTGAAATATTGAGTTACATATTTTACAAGATTATCACATTTATTCCAAACGCTTTAATGCTTACTCGCTGTTTTCACTTTTGCAATCCTACTCGATCCAAACACACAACTGAAGCACGGGCAGGAACAATTGACTGAAAATTGGGAGAATGTGTTAATGAAATGAAATTTTCTTCAATTCTCAATGGAGTATTTTCCAGTTCTTACCTGTTCTGTTGCACAGAGGGTCCCAACATGTTCTCTTACAACTGTGGGTGGTTGTATTAATATGTCAGATGTTTCTTGAGATGAAGTTGTGGAATCTCTAATATTTTTTTCAATTTTTTCAATTTTTTCACATTGAAGATGTTCCTGGGATTGGCTCAAATGGAATTGTGTCTCCTTCCTCTCCTGTGCCTTCTTCAGCTGTGTCAGTTCCACTAGCACTGCTCAAATTTACTACTATTTCTTCATAATCTTCTTCCACTGCCTCTTTTTCATAATACTCTTCAATAATTTTTTCTGCATGCTCCACTGAATTCTTCCACATTTCTGGTGTGACCCTGTTAATGCCATAACATAATTTTCTAGTTTCTTGTTTTACTAATTTTGAAAAAAATTATAATCATAACTGTTATCATATATTTACCATTTTTCTATAATGGTGTATTGAAAACTTTACCTGATTTATTGCCTCATTGCACACAGCTTTAGTTCTCTCCATTCCTTGCCCAGGCCTTTCACGTACAGTTTTGTGGTAGTACCCTTTTGAAATGCCCCACACATGTTCAATAGGATTGAATTTGCAATGATATGGTGGCAGCCTCAAAACTGTGTGCCCTTCTGCAGCCAGCATGTCATCAACTACATACCCTTACCAATACATTGCTGAGGTCAGTTATTTATTAGATTTATATATCATTTATTTATCACAAGTGTAGACGAATATATTTGTACATATTTAAAGTATATATTTTAATATTTAATTACAATGATGCAACAGAACAAGATAATATGATGCAAAATATTAATGAAATGTATTCTTTCATGCACTGATATGTATCTCGTGGTACCTTTTTATCCTTTCACAATGTTGGCTCGCCAGGGCAACATGTGAGATTTTATTTGCAGCTTCTGGCACTCGTACTCCTCGCTGGTTCAGCCATTCCTAAAAATAATTTTCTTTGATTACATTACTTATTTCATTAAGCACAATAGTTTCATTTCATTTCTGATACTTACAATCAGTTGATCCTTTCGCCACTTTGTTGTTGGATGCCTCTCTACCTGCCTTGAATGGTATGAAGCATTATCCATGACAATGATGCAAGGTCTTAAATTGCGAATGCAAGGAATCAGTTGTTTCTTAACCCAGGATTCAAAAGTAGAACTGTTCATTGCTCCGTGATAATCTTGCCCCCTTTTTAGGTCAGTAGCATATATCAGACCAGCACCTACAAAATGTCATGCTTTGTACACATGCCTCAGTTTGTACATAATGCCATTAAAACTGAAAACATTTGTACCTGGTACAAAATCTTCTCTTGTTCCTACATGAACCACAACTAACCTCCTTCCCTCTGGTGGTCTTTTAATTACTCTTTTACTGGTGCCTTTAATGGTAGTTGCCACGAATAAGTAGTTGAACCTAATGAAAATGATATTTTTGTCTCATAATTTTTACAAATAAGTAATATACATTTAATATATATATTTTCAGTAATATACATTATCAAAGGGCTCTTTTACCATTCATATAGATCCATGTCTCATCAAGGTACACTACAGTCTTTGGGTTTTGACTTCTCTTATTTTTCATATAGTCTGCCACAAAATATAACCTCTTTACAATTATTTAATTTGACTCACAAATACGAATATTTGGGTCTCCTTTCCTCCATGCTAAACAATTTCCTTAATAATTCAGTACAATGTTGTGCATGACCCTCTGAATGAAAAAAATATAATTTTCCTTCACGTACTGCCAAACATCTGTAAGTGAGAGCCTTCTGCCTGTTGCAAATGAATAGGTCTTTAGAAAGTCTTCAAAAAGTGAGCCACATACTTCATCATTACTCTAAATATAAAATATCTTACCATTATCAGCTTCCTGGTAAATATATCTGCTAATAGCTTCTCTTGCAAATCCATCAGCTGAATCTCTCACGGTCGTGAACGCTACCTCTCCTTTCTTGTAATAGATTTTCCTGCCTTATAATCCCTAATAACGTTTGCCAGAGTTGTGTAAGCTCTGTAATATATGAATATATTTCAATAAAATAATTATGATTCACACACACATGTTCATTGTGAAGACGTTCTTGAGGCATGCAATAAAGTTAATAATTATTGTGACATTGATGGCTTACCCCCACAATTACAGCTACCTTTGCAATGACAATGCTCTCAGGAAGTTTCACTTCTTTACGAGAATTTTTCTCGCTCTTGTACTTATAAACATTAAGAAGGACCTGCCTTTCACCACTCGATAAAATCCACTTCCCCTTCTGCTTCACTGGAGAGTTATTTCTGGAATTACCTGACATTTCTAAAAATGTCAAGCCCAGCGCACAATAAGATTTTCCTTAGGAAACAATTCGCGCACTGGAATCGCAAAAAAATGGCTTTTTTAGCACGCAAGTGCGGGATGCGGCTCACTCGCATAAGCTCACAATCTCCACACGTTTTGCTGGTTGAAACCGTTGAAGTTGGCACAAATTCATTTCGCTCGCATGCATGCCAGTCTCCAGCCAAAAAAATGTCCCTGGCAGCTGTACTTCCATTACGTGGGGAATTTACGTTGGGGTTGGCACCTACTTTCTCCAACTTAAATGGTAATCAAAAGTCCCTAAGTCAATGTAGTATGTATGGCGGGTGGTTTACGGGAGGTTGGTATTGCCAAGCTCTCTGGGTCACATCTTACGTGGAATAAATCTTATTGGTGCGGTGTTTGGATTTGTTTAGGAGCCAGTTAAAGAGCTGATGTGAGAGTGTTTTTAGCGCACGTGTTTATGGTATTTCGCTGTGCAGTCCAAAATATGAAGCTTTTGACGCATAACATGCTCACTTCGAAATGTATGAAAGGAGTGACAGTGGGCTATCCACTAGGAATTATTGTAAGTTGTCTCTTACCAGGAAAGTTGCAGTTGTTTGGAAGTTGTGATGTTTTTTTTAGGAATTGCATTCTATTCTGTGCGTTGTAATTTACCGCATGTAGAAATCCGTGTTTTCAATTTTTTGTGAAGATTGTGATAATGTTTACCTATATTCTTTTCAGGCAAAAGATATTAAGGTATCAGAGACTGAATTTAATTCTGAATTTGTTTCTAGAATTATTCCCAAATTAGATTGGAATGCTTTATGGAAAGCGGCTGATAGTGTAAGTGCAAGGTTTATTTTCTCCTGCTTTCTTAATTGTGAATGCAATTGTTCTGTAACATCTTAGATCTTTGATATCCATCATTTTGTTGTTTTCAGATAGGTCATTCAGGAGATTTACCCCAACAACTTATAGAGGATTATGAAAATAATGAGGAGTTTCTTAAAAAAGTTCACCATGTTCTGTTGGAGGTAAGAGGAGTATTAATTTTAAAATCATACTGAAATAGTACACTTTCCACTGGCTTAGGAGGCTCAAGGCATCAATTGAAGTCATTGCAATGCCTCTGAGCAGGAGTTCCAAAGGTATTACCATGACTGATGTTAAGGTAACAAAATTTTTAGGTCTCTCAATTCAGAGAAACCTCAAATGAAACGTCCATTTAAATGAATTGATCACAAAATTAAGTTCATTATGCTACATGTTCAGAATTCTTTCAAATTCATTCAGTCTTCATACTGCTTGTTGTGTGTATTTTGCACATGTTCATTCCCACCTGAGATAAGGCATAATATTCTGGGGAAATACATCTTACAGCTCCCAGACCTTTAGATACTTTTTGATTTACGAATCAGTGGATTTTGTCAAAAAGGACTTTAGGGCAGGAATATATTTTCATGAAATGCCGATGTCTTTAACTATACCACTCAACGCAAAAATCATATTCATAGGTTACAGTATTAACAGCTCACCACAAGAAATTCAAATACAATACATATACATTATTTTACAACACTTTGCCAGATACCAGATCTTATTCTAAAATTTAAAACAAAATTACAGTTTGGGGTGCTTTTTTGTTTTCTTTTTGTGGGAATTCTGATGCGCTGTTGTTGTTGTAATTACATGAAGAAATAAAGGAAGTCATCTCCATCAACTTAATTTATTTATTTAGAGAGCTGGCTTTGCTGTCCTCAGTCTACACATATAAACGAAATAAAATACCTAGTAAATATAAAATAAGACAAAGTGGAGGATTAATATAATAGTTCCATTTAAAATTTTTACATCAATTATAGTAAAATTATTATATTAATTATTATAGTAACTTTTATTTATATTAATTCCCCGCTCAGTCTTATTTTGTTTATATTTGTAGACTGATTTCGATGATGGCAAAGCTGTTAAAAGCTGGCTCTCTAAATAAATCTATTAAGTTGACGGAGATGACGGCTTTATTTCTTCAATTTTTTTTTTTTAAGAATATGAGAAAATATTTGAAGAAGAATAGATGTTATGTACTAAAAGACAGCGATTGCTTCTAGGTGGAGGTCATCAATGGAGAGCTTGTGTGTCCAGAATCCGGGAGGAAGTTTCCCATTAGCCAGGGAATTCCCAATATGTTATTGAATGAAGACGAATTGTGAAGAGGACAGTGCATTGACAGAACTTTAAAGTTCATTATCATATTGTGCAACAGGAAAGTACTATTCCCTGCTTAATTGCTGAGTGTATAATTCCAATTTTGAAAAATAATGTTGATTATCTGAAAAAAGTGATCAATACTTTTACGTCCAAAAAGAAAAAAATTGGATTGAGCATGTAACTTAATTTTAATGGAAACATTAGGTTTTATGCTTGATGTATATAATTTTTATCTATTTTGTGAAAGAAATTTGAACATATTTACAGGAAATTAAACATGTTGAACATGAATGATTGAAGTGTGTTTTGTAAATGTTTAATTTACAATGTTATCATTGCTTTTGAGAAGTATTTCTACCTAGATGTGAAGTACTATGATCCTATTAAAATATGTACAAGATTGACCGTTATTCAAATGTCTAACCACTTCACAGTGTACAAGCATATTTGAGTACTATAATTTGCTGTTTCATGGACGTGCCATGCTATTCTAAATGTTTCGATCACATTGTTATTTCAATAAGATCATGTTGGTAATTAATTTGTGAAGTTAGTTACTACTCATAAATCAGTACTATTTGTACTTTTATTTATTAACTGTTGAATAAATATTTCCATAAGAGTTGTTTTTGCATCTTATTTACCTTTAACTTGTTTTCAAAAGGAGACTAGGGTTTTGTTGAGTACATAACACGCTTTTATTTCATCATCATGAACTGCATGTGTTTAGGTGTGATCCTGTTCCTATTTGTGTTGGTTCAGTAGACCTAGTAGATTAATCTTCTAGGTATTCCTGATTTTTCCATCTCTTTAAAGATCTTCCAATGTCTCTGTTTCCAATTGGTTTATATTTCCAGATAAGTTTTGGTAGTCTGTTACTCTCCATCCTGCAAAAGTGTTTTTTCCATTTCTTTTGTGATTCTTCAATCTCTTCTATTAGATCTTTGTTTTTAATTTTCTTCTAATGTCCTTGTTTCTCAAGCTGTCTCATCTCATGACTCTTAAGAGTTGCCTTAGGAATTTCATTTGTGCTGCCTGGATTTTCTGCTAGTTGTCTTCCCTCATTATCCATGTATCTGAACCATAGAGAAGCATTGGTTTAGCTGTGATGTGAAGTTTCAATTTTGTGGTAGAATCCAATCCTTCCCTAAGTGTCTTTTAATGGTTCCACACATTCTGCTGTACTTTTGTTGTTTTCTCTCGATGTCTCCTTGAGTATGGTTTAGTACATCGATTCTGTTTCCCAGGTAAGTGAATTCTCTCACTTGCTCTACTATTTCCCCACTTATTTCAGTTTTAACTTATCTTTGTTCCTTTCCTTGCATTGCCATGGATTTTGTTTTGCTTTTTAATATTCTCATGGAATGTTCTTTTGTAACTTATAATAGTTCAAAGATTGTCCTCTGCAAGTTGTCTTCGGATTCTGCTTCTATTATCTGGTCATCTGCGTACAGGATTGTGTCAATCTTTCCATCTCCTTTGATTAAAATTCCCTGGTTTATCTTTACCCTATGCCAATTCCTTATTAAGTTAATGTGGATGTTGAAGAGAATCGGTGATAACTACAGCCTTGTCTGAGGTCATTGCTAGTTGTTATTGATGTTGAGTTTCACCCCTTTCCCAGCTGTATTTTTATTCTGAATTTCTCATAAAGGCTTTGTGCTGCTTTAACTAAATGTGGGATGTTTTTCTCTTCCAAGATTCCCATAATTTCTTCATATCAACTGTCATGCTTTTTTGTAGTCCACAAGTATTACAAATGTAGGTAGGTTAACTATGCTTTTATTTTATAGATGAAAACTGTATTGCTGTACTTTCTTTTAAACCTTAGATCCAGAAGACAAATGGGGAACTGGGCACAGTTCAGGTAGTGTTTTTAACAAGGATGTGCTGAGTGGTATTTAAATGAACATAATGAACTTCAAGGTTATTTGATATAGACTGGTTGGTGATTTTATTCTCCCTGATAAGCTGAAAGTTTTTATATTCTAAAATAGTGATAATAAAGTTAAACAAGAAGTAGCTTCCTTCTAAGGTCTGTTTGTGTATATATGTTCATACCATTATACTGAAGTCAATGCATTCATCAATGGATGAATGCAGTAGTTTGGAAATGTCTGAAAAAAGCATGACCTTATGAATAACTTGAAAATAGTTAAACAGTCAATATCTTGGTTTTGGACAAATACAGGTGTCCTGAGAGGAAACGTTGAAACTTCGAAAATAATCTGTTAAGAGAATTGGAAGCATATTTTGTCTAATAAACTACATGGGTATTCAGAATGACTGAGCCGCAATAAGCACTCAAAAGTTGGTTTGAAATTATGATTTCTAGGGAAAAATTTGCATTGTAGAAGCATATAAACAAACCAGAAACATGTAAATTGTTAATAAACGAATATATTAGTTCAGAAAGAAAAATTAACCATGAAACAAAAAAACAGTCAAACTGTGTAAATTGGATGCTATTTTATTTTCTGGGATAAATTTTTCTTTCTGAACAAATATATTCATTTAATTTGTTAATTATAAACAATTTGCATATTACATATATATACACATACAAATATATATATTAACATTATATATGTTTATTTACCCCTCTAGGATTATCCTGTCTTCTACATCTCTTTAGTAGAATGTCCTTCTCCATGTTCCCCTGGGTCTTCCTGCTACTCATCCCTGCGAGTTCCTTGCTAAAGCTTACCTTTCTATTGCTTGTGTAGGTTTTCTCAGTGGGTGTCCTATCCATCGCCATTTCCTCTTTCTGATCTGAAGTGCAATTGGTACTTCAGCTTTCTTCCACAGTTCTTCATTTCACATTTTCATGGGCCAGTAGACTTTAAATCATTTTCAAAGACACCTGTTTATAAAAATTTGTAATTTGATTTGTATGGTATTACTCCATTGCCAAGTTTATGATCCATAAAATAAGACAGCCTTGACATTGCTGTTGAATATTCTCAACTTTGTTTCCTGTGACATATTTGTTACTCCATACAGGATACAACTTCTGGATCGTGGAATTTGCTTTACCAGTTCTTACCTTGACTTCTTTTGTTTTTTTTCTTGTGAGTTTTTGTGATTTTGAATATTGAGTTTCTCGATGTCTCGTTTAGTTTTGACTTAAATGTGTTTATTTCTAAATTTCTTAGTGTTGAACGTTTTTGATGATGAAATCTTGTTTACGAGGATGTGGTCAATTTAATTTTTTGTTTTTCCATCTGCCGAAAACCTTGTCCATGTATCATTCATATTTCCTTTGAAGAGGTTTGCAATTTTTGGCTTTCTCTTTCTTAATTTCTCTTCTCTTTCATTACTTTGCCCTATGCCATATTTGCCTATTGTTTCCTCTTCCGGATTTTCTTTTCTTCCTACTTTGGCACTGAAGTCTATTATTACATTCAATTGTTGCCTATTTTCATTGATAGTGTTTGCTAGTGTGTTATAAAATTCTTCAATTTCTTCTACTGAACTTTGTGTTGTTGGTGCATATATTTGGATCATTAAGATTGTTCGTTTGTCTAACTTTAATTTTAGGGCATTGTAATACTGGCCTTTATTGTATCAATGCTTTCTTTTATCCTTTTGTTTACGAGAAATCCTGACCCTCTTTGTCCTTTCGTGTTTCCAAAGTACGCAACTATATCTCCATTTTGTTTCTCGATTATTCCTTCTTCCTGTTCTTATTTCACATAGTCCTATATAATACATCACATTTTATATTTTATACCGTGCACCACGTGCTATAGCCGCGCGAGTGTGTGGCGTGTGGCTACCTGGTGGTAACACAGCGCGATAGTTGACCAAACGTCATCAGCTACTATAGCTGATATAGTAAAGTCGAAGTGTTAATATGCATATTATAGCATATAACGCTGTCAATTTGACCCTTTCGTGTTCGAAACATTTCTCATAAAACTACATAAAATCGATACGTGACCATTTCAGTTGTAGGACATAAATGGCAGGTCAGGAACAGGAACTCTGCATGGAAGTGACGGTGTAGGGCGGTAGCAATTCAAAGACTGATATACCATAACAGTTTTGTTTTAAGGACAAAGTATCCCAGGGAAATGGAAAGAAAACGTGACAACCTAAATTTCAGCAAATCTCTATCAATATGCAATTTGCTTGTGAAGAAATACTCTAGGCGATGTGTTTGTTTATAATCTACCATCTGAAATAACAGAATGGATACCTTTCACTCCAATTTCGATAATGCAGAAACTTCGGCAAATGCTTTGGTGGTTAGTTGGGCAAGGGAAAACGCAAGGCATTGTTTAAAAAGTGTTATTGACCAAGAAGCGGAAAATTGGGACGACGTTAACCTCCAAACTTGGAAAATTGCCACATACAATATAGTAAAACGATTAAAAGACTCTACGCAAATGGGGTACTTAGTCAACAACATTAGGCGAAGACTTAACATTTACGCAGGAAATACATGTCTTAACATAGAAAATCGATCAGAACCTGTTCCTGTGTACTCTATTAGACGGAACATTCCCTTATCTTCTGTGAATAATTGGAATAAAAAAGAAATTGACGTTACTCGTCCAAAGCATCACCATCAATTAGCTCAAGATATTTCTCCACAACAGCCATTGAATACGCGTCTTCAAGCCTTCAAGATGTTGGTCAACTCTCAGCTCTCTGATGTTGCTTCATGTGATTATTGGAGTGTACTTCAGAAACATTTAGCGGAAAGCCTTTGTGATCCGGATGCAGAAATTTTCAAATTGAGTCTTAACATACATGCTAAATTATTAACATTATCTTATAATATTATGAGAGAAGGTTTCTCAAGTTTAATTGAAGGATTAAGGTCTCATTATTCGAGAAAATTCCACAAATTCTTGCCAAGTTTTGATCATGGACTAGAATTTAATAATCCTGTTCATCATCGAATAATTAAAATATCACACTTAATTTTAGAAACAACTAAACTGGTTCCAGAACACTGGGTAAGAATGGGAGAGAAAGCTGTAGAAGAAATTATGAATATATTTCTAGCAGTAATCTCTATGCATACATTTGACAGTATGAATTCAAAAAGTGTGTTATATCCATTTCATGTGATGACTACTATAGATCCCAAAGCTAAATGGTGTAGGATTTGGCTCCATTGTGGGTTTGGGCGACGTGTATTTATGTCTCAGCAATCTCGTGTTATTACTCTTTTAAGGTATGTAGTAGAAGAAATATCAAACTATCTAAATTCAAAAAGAGAAGGGAAACCTACTAAGTCAATCAATTTTATTTGTAAAAAGTCTGTTAGACTTTCAGTGTTTAGCCATTGTGTCAATATTCTGTGTTGTTTTGCCACCTACAAAAGGGGTCATTCTTTCTTTCCTTTGTCTTGTAAAATTAAAAATGATCCAGTAACCCTTTCTGAAATGCTTTGCACACTGATTAATCATTTAAATGGCAGTCAAGAATTAAATTTATTAAATTTTAAAATTATATCTGATGCAATGGTGACACTTATTCAAACAAAAGAATCACCCTTCTTGTCTCTCACTGAAGTCTTTATGGTTTGCTTAGAACCAATGAAAGAAGTCATTGACCACACAACAGAGTTTTCTGATCATCATATACCATGGCATACAATTGATATTTTAGAAGCTTTCTCAAAAAACGAGACAGGAATGATGTTTCTTGTAGAGGGTAAAAGTAACAGTGAACATGACATGATATCTCCTTGGGGTAAAGCACATAATTCTGATATAGTTCCCAATTTCCATCCTGTGAATATAATTATGGATTATACTGATATCCTGTTAAGAAGTAGAGAGCTTAGTGAAAGGGCATTGATACCATTACTCCATGTATGTACAGTTTTTTTTAAATATTATGACTTATGTTCAACTTCATCCAAATTACCACTAATTGAGAGTTCTGTTATTCATTTTCAGTATTTTCAATCACAAAGTAAAGATATATTTCATTCAAAAATTGAAGGAAGTTGCATGGAATCAGAAGAATTAAAGAAATCCCTTATTAATTTTTTGGCCAGTGTTGTTAGTCAACCTGGTGGTTTATTGGCTGTTATTCAATGTGGTTTGAACATTTTAGACCTCATACCTTTAGTGTTTCAAAATTCATTTTTGTTATGGGAATCATCAGAGTTTCGGAGATTAATTTCAATGTTCACAGTACTCGAAGATGTGGAAGATACCATGGCTATTGAATGTACAAAACCATTAAGTAAAGTTTTATGCAACCTGTGGACTGCCTTAGAAGATGAGGAATCATTTGTAAGAGGAATAGAAAGGAATATTAATACTGCAATTATGCATTACATGAATGTGTTACATACTTTCACTTGCACCCTTTCTGGAACAAAAATCTTTTTTTCTGAATATGAAGGAAGTGAAGAGACTTTACTAGAGAGTGGTTACAATCCTATTTCTCCAGCTGAGTTGATTATGATAGAACATTCCAATGATCCGTGGCATAAAGTGGCCTTGCTCACTTTGCAGACTGTTACAAGAAATCTCGATGCATGGTTGTATGTAGAGTCAAAATTCAGCATTGAGAAACGGCTTGTGCAAGTACAGCTACAAAACGTCACTTCACCAATATTTGAGAAACCATCTTGGGGAGAAAGTGACACCAAAAAGAACATTATAATTGATGAATGTAGTTTACTTCGCCACCAGATTTTAACAAAGACCCATATTATAAGCAAACTTGCACAAGAGACTTTTTCAGATTTCAACATAGAAATTTTGGAAAGCTATATGTCCATGCAGTTTCCTGAACAGAAGACGGATGTAACTGGGCAAGTTTCTTATAATCTTTCTGGTAAATCTGAATTGCAACGATTGCTTGAAAGTTCAGATGAAATCACAAACAACACACATTGGCTTGTTTGTGCCAGAAAAGCATTCCGTTCAAAGCAAGATGATGTTATTGCAAGTTCTATTGTTTCCTTGATAAAATGTGTGTCTCAATGTAATGGTGATACAAACACTGGGCTTCTTTGGGTTAATGAACCTTCTATCTTGAACCACGATATCTGTGCTGAAGAAATGTTAGGAGTCAAAATATCTGTTAGATATGGTGTGCAGATAGGACTTTTGGAGGAGGAATTACCTAATAATCATTTACTTAAAGAACTTATACAGCGTACTCAAACTGTTTTACAAATTGATAAAAACCCTACCATCTTTAGAGGTTTTGATTGGTTTATCTCGTCTGTTTTTTTACTATGTGCAGGAAATTTAGAAGAGTGTCAAAATTTTTTAAATTATTTTGTTACTTTACAAGTCAGTTTGATACTATGGCCTTCATTTGCAGAAAGCAGAGGTGTAAATTATTTGTGTATTGTTTTCAGCTCGTTAATAGAAATGGTAATTTCAGAAAGTGTTCCTCTAGCTTCTGCTGCCCTCCGTGCAACTGGTGTTCCGTGGGGGGTTGTGTGCTATAGCTGGCTGAGTCAGTGTTTCTGGACAATTCTCAAATGGAACCAAGTGTGCGAATGGTTAACTCTGTGTATTCTTTACCCACCTGATATAACAATTTATTATTGCGCTGCTTTGCTTAATTATTTGCAACCAAAAATCCTGCGAGCTGCTGTTGACGAGTTTACATGGGATCAACTAGTTCATGAGAATTTTATTGGCTTTTCCATCATAGATCAAATGACTTTTTTGGACAAATTAGTTAAAGAACATCGCACCACTGTGCTGCCTAAGCTACTCTGTGCAGTGGAGATTAATCAGTGATTCAGTTATCTCATGGAAGAAATCTTGTGCCTATGATACACTAATTACTGTATTGATCAAACTACGTTATCTCTTCACGTCAAAAGATTAATTATTTCTGAGTGAAATTAATTTTTTTTTAATGTTTTGTCTCTTTTGGTGCTGTAATAAAAATTAATGTTGGAGTAATCATGAGGAATTTCCTTTATCACAATTTTGGTTTATGCATTCATATTTTGGACATTTTGAACTTTAACTTATTCACTTTCTATCCAGTTAAAAGCTTGCTTGCTTGCTTTTTTCTTTCTTTCTTTCTTTCCCAAGATGTTCATCTGCAAAAGCCGTGAAGTTCTGCTGGTGAAATGAAGGCAAAACTTCATTGTGGTTAACATTTTAAAATTTCTTGTGAGAATATGTAATACTATGATCAAACTATAAAAAATGATGTTAATGTTCTTAAAAATGTGTATTTTTGTAACTCTCAGAAATATATTTATTAGAAATAAATCATAAGACTTCACCCAACTTTGTAAGTTTCTTTGAATTTTTTCAATTTTTGAAAAATCAGGGTTTTTAACCAACATGAGACCTTCTCCATTCTCTCAAATGTCCTTTATACCATCCAACCACAAAATGTAATCAAAATCGATAACGATATTGTTTTTATTTTATATTTTAATTTATAAAATTTCTGAGGGGCTTCATGTAAAGAACCCTCCAAAATTAAAATATCAGTTTCAAATTCAAAGGGCTGCAACATCTGCCAGATCGATTGGAGAATATTGATTATAGAGAAAATAGGCTGAACGGTTTAGACGCTAGCGTTGTTTACAGACAGACGTTTTGCCGTCAATTGATTTTTCAGTATCAGTCCCAAGCCTCCCAATATTTTATTTTAAATTTTCTGTTACCCATCAATATCAAGAAAATCAGTGACCTGAAGAAATTGACCAAGTGCACTGCAGGGTACGAAGATTTTTACGACGACATCCTCCAGTGCCCTACAGCAGAAGCTGAATGTAACGTAGACAGGGAGGATGATTAATTATAATTAATATTTAACATTAATTGTTGAACACAAATAAGTACGGCTGCTGTTGTGGTTTTTGTTTTTAGTTATAAATAAACAGTTGTTGTTCATGGTCTGCTGTTGATAGTGATTTTAAGTTTAATGGAATAGAATTTTAGCATTAAAATTTTGATTCTCTCTTTATTTTTTCTTTAATATTTCATTAATTTTGGTATAAAGTATAATGTGTTGCTATTTAACATCCCACTGTTCTTTGTAAAGTCATAATTCTACCCAATAAAAAAAAGTTTTTTTGTTGAAAAAAGTTATTTTATTTGCATAAACCCATCAAATACAAACCTTTTATAACTTTTTATGACCTAGAGTATAAATCTAAAAATAAAATACAAGTATTAGCTGTCTCTAGGAGATATTGAGAAATACTGTATTTTTTTTTCTAGGCAAAAATCTACAATAATATTAAAAGTAGAAAGTTATTTTGTTTTTCTAAAGTTTGAAAACATGTGCTTTCTGGATTTCTGAAATAAATGATTCAATTCATGAAATTAAATAATTACTGCCACTCCAAACTCAATTACTATAGATCTGTTGCATTTTGTGTAAGATAACCGAGCTTCAGAAATTTAAAAAGAAAGGCATGTATGAAAAAATTATTCATTTTTCAAATTTATACCTTTACATTTTTAATTGTTTGTAGTGAAGATTTGGTTGATCTACATTGATTTTCGAGTAATGTTTTTTGAAGTACACTTATTATATAAGCATTTCAATGATAGCATTGAAATCATTAATATGTAAAAGTGCTGAGCAGACGAATAAGGAACTGCTTTTTTCCTTGTCTGAATTGTTAATGACAGCAAAGTTTCAGTTGTGAATGATAGTAATTAAATGATCTGTTATTCATCTGGAAATCATTATTCTCATGTTCATCTAATTATTTTATTGCAATTTCATGAGTAGTGCCTTTGCACTGCATGAAAGTGCACCAAAATTAAACAAACTGTGAAAGTCCATACGAACTGAAATTTTTGATATCTAAAAGTAGTTTTTCATTCCCTTCAGTACTTTGTAATACCAAATGGATTTTTGATCACTGTTATATTGATGTAAATATAGTAGATCTCAAGTTATTAAATACTTTTATTGAAGAAACAGTTGATAGCATATTTCACATGACATTTTATAGCATATTTCATACATCACAGATATGTAAAATATACAATAAACAGTTTCTTTAATAACTGTCTTTAATCAACTTGGGCTCTGTTATTTTGAATTTGAAAAATAGAGTTTAAATAAATACAATTATGTAATAATGACAGATCGATGAAATATTTATTTCTGGAGGTACTTTGAGATATCCAGTATTTTCATATTTAGATATTAAGATATTGATTAATTCTTCAGAGTTCATTGAAGTTAATACATTATTGTTGTGAATATGTGATGTTTTGATATAATTTCTAAAATCATTATTTGGAGAATTTTTATTTATTCTCTTTAAAGAAAATAATGTACCATTGCTTGTCTGATTTAATTTTAAGAAATCTATATCATGAAATCTTGTCATCCTGAGTTACCTCTATGGCAGGGTATCCTTTATTTCCTACAGAATACTAAAATGAATAGTTAAATATATATATATATATATATATATATATATATATATATATATATATATATATATATATATATATAATAGTTAAATATAGCTGAACTCGTGGCTCATTGCAAAGTCGCAAGCCTTTCACCACTGAGGTCCGGATTCGATTCCCGTCGAATCTCATGTAAAATTTGTTCCAACAAAACGAGTTCGGCTGCTTCACAAGGACTAGTCCAACCCCTGTGAAGTGTCCTAAACCCTACCCCTATCCTTATTCCTTCCTAATTCTGGCCGCTGGGTAGTGACGCAGGAGCGCGCGGTAGGAGGCGCGTACGCGGAGATGCTACCTGGCGATCCTCTTGACAACTGACTGCGACGAGATGCGACAGACAAAATTAACGGAGGATTACTCCAAAAAATAAGCGCTGTAATGGGAGGATTACTCCAAGAAGCACAAAGCGCTCAACGCCCCCCAAGGGGCTTGGAGACGCGTTGCGTCAAAAAAAAAAAATTACGCCAAAAGGACGGTGTAATCAAAAATACCGCACAGCGTAGTTAAACGCACCTCATTGGTCACGAATATATTTCGTCATCGCCCCACACTGCGCGGGCCCATTACCTCTCTATCTCTTCACTATACGAGTATCTCCTCTATATGAAAATTTATAGACTAGCACACCCGTGCGAGAACTCTCGCATGTTAAACCCCGCCCTCTTTCTTATTTTTCTATTTCCATGTTAAGGCAGAATTATATATTTTTCCTCCGTCACTTGTTCTATATGTTTCCTTGTAATTGATAACAATATTGAAGGCAGGTTAACTGGGCTTGGTCAGAAGTTAAAACGAACGAAGCTAGGCAAACAACCAGCTTGTAGTTCGTTTCTACTTCTGACCAAGCCCCGTTAACCTGCCTTCAATATTTCATCAATTGGTCGTTAAGAATTCTTCAAATATAATACACCCTTGTCAATACAAACAAATTCTTATTTAATGTTATTAACTTATTACCGAGCAGAGAGGTACATTCGTGTAATTCAATCGCGTAGAATATCAAGTAATTAGTTTAAATTTCACGTACAGTTACAGAGTCTACAGGCTCTGAACAAGTGGGGCAGAATCGAGAAGCGTCGAACCAAAAAAAATGAAATAGAATGTTAAACTAGTGCTACAGTATGGCACAGACTTTCTTGTGACATTTTTTTCTAATTTCCGTGGTGTGGACTGGCTTTAAGGTCTTGCTCCATTCTCTGGCCAGGTCGTCGTCCAAAGTACATTTTTTTGATATTTTATCAACTTTTCGGATTCTTAATAGTAGAAACGAAATATTACTTCAATAATATTAAAGAAGAAAAACTTCGTCCTATATAGAAATTTTCACTGAAAAATTTGACGCCATTTTTAAGAAAATCCCGATTAAGCTTTACTGTAAATGCAAAATGTGAAGCTCTTTTTCGCAGGAATCTATTGAAAAATCGAAAAACTTCACTAAGTCATGTAAAGCACTTCCACTGTAAAATGCTGTAATGTATACAAATCGATGGAAATGTGCATAATTAACGGCGTGAGACATATGTTTAAAAAATTTTATTTGTGTAATTTTTGAAAATTCAAAAGAATACACAAAAATGAACTTAACATCATATTAAACAATGCCATTACCACTATCCGTTGGAAAAGTTTGAAGAAAAAATTTGGAGCCATTTTTGAGAAAACGGAGTTTGAGCGTTTCTGAAAATGCGAAAATTTGAGCTTATTTTAACAGCAAACTGTTGAAGGTTCGAAAACCTTTATTTGACATTATTTAAAATCCGTGTACTCATAAGTACACTAACGTGAAGAAATCGCCTTTAATATGAATATTACCGACGTGGAAGACAAGTCACACAAATTACACTTTTGTAGTTTTCGAAAACAGAATAGCGTGATATGGAGTGAATGTCATCGTATAGGGTACATTTAACACTACACCTAACAAAAATTTAAAGAAAAATATGCAGCCGTTTTTGAGAAAATCTTGTTTTTGTAATTTTTTAAAATTGCAAATATTGCACGAAAACTAGTGAAATTTTCCAAAATATCTATGTGACCTTTATCACAGAACTATTTATTGACAACAAATTTCATTTGAGGGAAAAACCTGTCTTCAATTTTGTAGTTATAGGAAGACGCCGAAAAAATCATACTTTTCCAATTTTCGAAAATTCAGAGTTAACCGGATATATCGGACATATGCCACCTTTATAAGTGTATTTTACTTTATTCTTACAAGAAATTTAAAGAAAAAATTTGGAGCCGTTTTTAAGAAAAATTTGAAAATGTCCGCGGGGTTCATATAAAGTACCCCAAAATATTAAAGAATGCTTCTAAAAATTTCAAACTTCAACTAGAGCCAGTTCAACTGAGGATTCTTCAATTTGGAAAAGATCGTACGCATAGTTAGGCGCTAGTAGTGTTCATAGACGGTGGGACAGACCGGGAGCGGTAGCTCAGTGCATCAACTGATGCAACTGCAGCGCCTCTGACCGGGAGGTCCTCGGTTCGAGTCCTGGCGGCAGCAGGATTTTCTACACTAGCTTTTCAGCTAGGTCGAATTCAGTTGCTGTCTGGAGGAGAATTCTAGCGGCCGGCTGCTCTGATCGGTAGTTTTCCGTGGTTTCTCCGATCAACACCAGGCGAATGCCGGAGCAGTACCCTACCAAAGGGGCCACGGACCGCGCGCGATCTATCCTTCCCCTTCCTTGTCCTATCCTCTCCCCTTACACATTCACTTACACTAACATGCATTACACTACCACATATTCCGGGAGACCGGTCGGGAGTTTAGAGCTTGTCCCGGCTGGGCGGTGCCCCGCTGGTGGGATAGTCATGGTTAGGGGGAAACCCCACTAGCCGACGGTAGGTCGGTGCCGGATCTCGCCATCCAGCGAGGGAAAATCACCGACATCTCCCGAGAACAAACATGCACTGCACTAACGGGACTAATGACCGAAGCAGTTGACGCGCCCGGAAACACGAAAAAATCAAACGGTGGGACGGACGTTTGGAAAACAACCACTGTTTTGGTATCAGGAGACCCCGAAAGGTGTATTTCCCTTGAAATTTCGAAATCGATTTTCCGCGGCATCACATAACTTTCTCTGTACTACGTATATACGTATGTATACGAGAAAGTAACTAGATGGACAACAGAATGGCACAGACTTTCTCGCAGTAAAGTTTTCTAATTTCCCTAGTGTGGACAGTCTTGTCCCTCCTTGCCTACATTTTTTCGAAATTTTCGCAACTGTTTTTAAATAGTAGAACATAAATTATATTTTAAGAATATTAAAGAAGGCTATAATGTCGTCCTAAATAGCAATTTTCATTGAAACATTTGAAGCCTTTTTAAGAAAATGGCGATTAAGTATTACTGTAAATGCAAAATTTAAAGCTCTTTTTCACAGGAATCTATTAAGTTTTCGTAAACCTTCATTTGAAGAACTTCCCCTAACAAATGCAATAATGTATACAAATCGATGCAAATGTGCTTATTAATGGCGTGAAAGATATTTCAAAAAATTATATTTGTGTAATATTTGAAAAAAGAAAAGAATACAGCAAAATAAAGTTTACGTCATATTAAACAGTGCATTCTAACTATCCATTCGAAAAATTTGAAGCCATTTTTGAAAAAATGGCGTTTGAGCGTTTCTGAAAATGCGGAATAACGAAATACGGAAATTCTGAAATACGGAACCTCATTTTAACAGAAAATATTTTTTTCGAGAAACTTTATATGATATTATTTAAAGCACATGTACTAATAAATACAATGTGAAGAAATCGCATCTAATGTAAATGTACCGACGTAAGAAACAAGTCAAAAAAATTACATTTTTGTAATTTTTGAAAAAGCAAAAGAATAGAACAATATGGCGTTTATGTCATCGTATATAGGGTTGTGTAGCACTAACTGTACCAAAAATTTAAAGAAAAAATTGGGAGCCGGTTTCGAGAAAATCTTGTTTTTGTAATTTTTTAAAAAAATTGCAAGATATTGCACGCACTATTGCACGAAAACTACTAAAATTTAGAAAAAAATTACATGAACTTAATGAAAGAACTATTTACGGACAACAAATTTCATTTGAAGGAAAAATCTGTCTTCAATTTGTAGTTGTAGGAAGACGCCAAAAATTTCAAACTTTTCACTTTTCGAAAATTCAGAGTTAACCTGAAAACTGGACCAATGCCACATTTATAATAATGTTTTATTCTATTCTTACAGGAAATTTAAAGAAAAAATGTGGATTCGTTTTTGAGAAAGTTTTGAAAATGTGTGTGGGGGGGGTAATGTAAAGTACTCCCAAATTTTAAAGAATGTTTTTCAAAATTTGAAAGCTTCATCTAGAGCTAGATGTACAGAGGTTTCTTCGAGTTTGAAAATATCCTACGTATGGCTTAGGTGCTAGTAGTGTTCACAGAGGGACGGACAGACGTTTTGAAAATACAACAGCACTTTTTAGGTATCAGGGGATCTTAAAAGGGAAGGGGACCATCAGGGAACCTAAAAGAACGGAAAGAAAACAAATATCATTGTAAATAACAAACCTCAGCAACCAGATAATACAGCCACAAACTTACTAATTCTCTAGGAATCGCGTACGCGCACTGCAATGGTTGCATCCAACACTTTCCCGCCAAATATTGTGACGTCATTGTGACAATATCTGTTCGTTGACCCCACCACCGCTTAGTTTAGTAAGGTAACCGTCCATTCGAGCGCAGCACTAAAGCAGATTTTTAATACTAGTGTCGTGTTTTAACATGTAGTTGGCCAGCCCTGATTGCATATCCCATAGCACAACGTGGGCTGTGGAGGTTATGTCTTGAGTTAGGCGTGAGTTGTGTGATAATTGTTGTGTATTTTGTAATTATATCAACTTTTAATTCGTTTGAATCTTTCAATATATTTTTAATATTGAATTGACGTGAAGTGCAAGAATTAAAATAAATCACTGAAAATAAATTTGGTTGAATTTTTGATGATTTTCTTAAAATATACATTTGAATCTATTTACTTGGGATTTAATGTTTTTGTTAAATACTTGTTAAGTTACGTGTGCGGGCAAGAGAAGAAGAAATGTTGAGAGAGTTGTCGTGTGTTTCGTAATACTCAAGATCCATTTTTGATGCAAAGTTGATGCCTTTACTTCCAGAGACAGTAGGAGCGAATGGCAATTGTAGGGAATTATGATATGGCACTTTGTCTTTAAATTCTGATGTGAATTTTCCAGATTATAATTTATTGCAAAAGATACTCAAAACAAGAGAGATGACATGGAGGGAGAACCTGGAACCAAACATTTGCATTCTTTTAAATCTAACTTTTGCACTGTAAATAATGTGAATGAGGGAACCAAGAAAGTGGCAGATAAGGTAGATAGTGTACAATCGGCTAGACCTTCCTTCATGGACTCGTACGTATCATTCATTAAAAATAGAAACAAGAATATTTCTTTAAACGTACCCCCTGAAAGCCAAACTTCTAGTTTTAAAAAGAATCACTTGAGGTTGGTGGAAAAAGACAAAAATGTTTCAGGAATTGTCAATGAATCAAGTTATGTAAAGGATAGGAAAAAAAAGAAAAATCATTTCTCACAGTTGGAAAATACCGTACCTCGTGATTCAGCACTAGAAACTGATAGAAGCTCTAAATTAAGTTTGCCAGTGAATAGGAAATCTATTTTGTCAGTAAATAAGCCTCTAGAAAATGATAATGGTCTCACTAAAACTGTTAATAAATCAAATTATAAAAAAAAAAAGAGAAAAGAGCGTTGTGACTCTTCAACTCCTGCGGAAACTGCAATAAATTATGATTCCTCAGTAGAAAATGATAGATCTGCGACTGTAACTGAATTGACTTCGCCAGTGAGTAGAAAATTTATTTCATCAGAAAATAAGTGTCTGGAAGAAAATAGTGGAGTTAGAGAAACAATCAATGAATCAAATTATTTAAAGAGGAGGATAAAAAAGAAGTTAAAAAATATGTTACATCAAGACTTGTCTCTAAAAAATGATAGAAACAGGGAAGTAACTGAAATAAGAAGCTCTGAATTAAGTTTGCCAGTAAATGGGAAATCTGTTTCATCAGATGATAAATCACTGGAAAATAATTGTGGAGTTTCAGAAACTGCCAATGAATCTAATTACTTAAAGAAAAGGGACAACAAGAAGCGTCATCACCCCTCCGAGATGGAAAATATGTTATATCATGATTCATCTCAAGAAGAGGTTACAAGTTCTGAAGTAATTGTAAGAAGTAGTTCTGAATCAAGTTCACCAATGAATAGAAAATCCTTTTTAAAAAAAAGGAGAAAAAAGAACCATCGTAGCTCCTCAAGGTCTGAAAATGAAATACATTATGACTCATTGCTTGAAAAAGATAGAAGTGGGGAAGTAATTGAAATAAAAGACTCTGAGGTAAGTTTGCCATTGAATGGAAAATATGTTTCATCAGAAAATAAGTTTCTGAAAATCAATAGTGGAATTGCAGAAACTGCTATTAAATCAAATTATTTAAATAAAAGGAAAAAAAAGAAGCGCCATCACTCCCCAGGTGTGGAAAATATGTTACATCATGACTCATCATTACTAGAAAAGAATAAAAGCGTGAATGAGATGTGCACTTCTCAATTAAGTTCAGTGGTTAGTAGGAAACCCATTTCTTCAGGAAATTACGAACAGAAACAAAATAATGAAGTTTCAGAAATTGTTAATGGGTCAAGTTATTTTAAAAAAGGAGCAAAAAATCGCCATGATTCTTCAAGGTTGGAAAATGTGATTTGTTATGACTCATCTCTAGAAAATGATAGAAGCAGGGAAATAATTGAAATAAGCTGTGAATCAAGTTCACCAGTGAATAGAAAATCTATTTCATCAGAAAATAAGTGTCTGGAAGAAAATAATGGAGTTACAGAAACCACCAATGAATCAAATTATTTAAAGAGGAGGATAAAAAAGAAGTTGAAAAATATGTTACATCAAGACTTGTCTCTAAAAAATGATAGAAACAGGGAAGTAACTGAAATAAGAAGCTCTGAATTAAGTTTGCCAGTAAATGGGAAATCTGTTTCATCAGATGATAAATCACTGGAAAATAATTGTGGAGTCTCAGGAACCACCAATGAATCAAATTACTTAAAGAAAAGAGACAAAAGGAATCTTCATCACCCCTCCAAGGTGAAAAATATGTTATATCATGACTCATCTCGAGAAGAGGTTACAAGTTCTGAAGTAATTGTAAGAAGTAATTCTGAATCAAGTTCACCAATGAATAGAAAATCCTCTTCATCAGAAAACAAGCTTGTGAAAAAAAATTGGGAAGGTTCTGATACTGTTAATGAATCAAAGTATTTAAAGAAAAAGAAAAAAAAGAAGCTTCATTACTCACCAAATTTGGAAAATATGTTACCTCATGACTCATCTCAAGAAAAGGATACAAGCTCATGCATAATTGTAGTAAGAGATTCTGAATCAAGTTCACCAATGAATAGAAAATCCTCTTCATCAGAAAACAAGCTTGTGAAAAAAAATTGGGAAGGTTCTGATACTGTTAATGAATCAAAGTATTTAAAGAAAAAGAAAAAAAAGAAGCTTCATTACTCACCAAATTTGGAAAATATGTTACCTCATGACTCATCTCAAGAAAAGGATACAAGCTCAGACATAATTGTAGTAAGAGATTCTGAATCAAGTTCACCAATGAATAGAAAATCCTCTTCATCAGAAAACAAGCTTGTGAAAAAAAATTGGGAAGGTTCTGAAACTGTTAATGAATTGAAGTATTTAAAGAAAAGGAAAAAACAGAAGCATCATGACTTTACCAAGTTAGAAAATATGAGAGGTGATTCACCTCTAGAAAAGAAAAGAAACAAGGAAGTAAATGAAGTACGTCATTCTGAAGTAACCTCACTATCAATGTCTTCAGAAAATAGTGTATTTGAAAACTTCATTTCACCATCTAAAATGAAAAGGAAACTCGAAAAGAATAATTCTTTAATGAATAAATGTGAGGATGGAGTAACATTGACTAAGAGAAAAAGGGAGAAAAGCTGTACAAAACACTCAAACACCCCATTCATTGAAGACCAAGATAATGATATTTTGGTTGAGAAGAGAGATTCTACTTCACCACCAGAAAGGAAAAAAAGGAAGATAGGAGAAATTAATTGTGAATCCAGTGGCTTAAAAAGAAAACCGAAGAAGATGCAAAAGCAAACAGACCAAAATGCTGCAGATATTTGTGTGGTTGAGCAAAGCCCTCCTCTATCATCTGAAAGTGTTGGAAATGGTAAAAGAGAAAATAAATATCAGCATGCTTTCCAGAATGAATCTAGTATTAGCCATGATGAAGCCAATGCTGATTTATGTACAAGTGGAATGGTGCCCTCATTTGTAGTGACAAGTCAAATATTAGAAAAAAATAAATTAGTTCTGCCTGAAAATAAGAAAAAAATTCCAGTTAGTAAAGTATTTCCAGTCTTGACACCCTTATCACAGAAAATTTTTAAGGATCATAATAATACAATACAAAATGAACATGACCTCAATGGAAGAAGCATTAATACAGAATTATTTCAAAATTGTAGTAAGTTTTCCCAAATACATAACAGAGAAATGGGAACACAGAAAGAAATTAATTCTGAATGCCCTGTGTTAACATCAAAAGAAAAAAAGAAGCAAAGAGAAACTAGGAGGAATGTTTCATTTCACCCTGAGTCAGGGTCACAACCTCTATTACGCGAAAGGAAAATTAAGAACAAACATAGGAATACAAATACATCTCCCAACAGCTATAATGAGAATTTCATTAATGATTTTTGTTCATCTGAAAGTGAGTCTCCTGTTGGGACAAACCGGAAGGAGAATGAAGCCAAAAATTTCGTGATCAAATCAAAAAAGAATAAGTTCCATAAACAAACAAACATTACAATTTGTGATGCATCTGAGAATAGTCTATCTGCAGTGTTACCATCTTCTTGTGACGAAATAGAGAAACCTGTTAATACAAATTTAAATATACCTAACACAGACTCAGATGATGAGTCTGTGTATGATTTATTTGACAGCGAAAGATCTTCTTCTATGGATTTATTGACCTTTTATGCAAATAAAATAGGTAATAAGAAAGAAGAATGTGATAAACTATGGAATGATGCCCTCACAGCTGAAATTAGAAGTAGTGCATTCCAAGTGAGTAATTTATTTAGAAAAAGATATTTTATGTTTCTAAATCTAAACTTTCAGTGGCAGAAAGATGTTATTTATTCTTTGTCTCTTTTAATAAAAGTGATTTCTCACTCCCCCCCAATATTTTGAAGATGTTGCAATATTTTTCTTTCTCTTGAGCTTTGCATTTATTCTCTTTCATGTGTGCTCTTTTAAATTGCTTTAAAAGTAATTTATATTAGTGTTTTGTAGTTAGTTAGTGATTCAGTGTTGGACAAAATACTTGAAAAAAGTATTTCAGATACAAAATACAAAATAGTATTTTAAAATACTTTTGGGAAAAAAAAAAAAAAAAAAAAAAAACCAATAGTGATACTAATAGTGATGATTGTATATAAATGCATTTCACTCAATTCTTATCAGAAATTTAAAGAAACAATTTGAAGTTGTTTTTGAGAAAATTTTGAAAGTGTCCCAGGGGCTTTATGTAACGTACCCCCCAAAAATAAAGTTTTGTTTCAAAATTGCAGAGCTTTGAGTGAGGCCAGATCGACAGAGGAAAAAATCTTACGTATATTTTAGGCTAGTGTTGTTCAAATACAACAAACAGACGGACATTGTTGTTTGTTTTTTTTGTGGGGGGAGGGAGAAAAACCTTTTCAGTATCAGGAACCCACAATTTCTGAAATGTGACTACATAACGTGTTAGAGGGAGTAATTTACTACCTATTAGAACAGGATTTATCAACTTGTGCTCTATCATGGTCTTACAATACGAGTTCTTGTATCAAAAAATCTCCGTTTTTTGCTGCATCTTTACACAACTTTCTTTATACTACGTTTATTACTCCGTATATACATTCAATACAAGACAGTAAAAAGTGTTCGTGTGATACTACAACCCTATCTTACTCCTTTACTAGTGAGAATCTTTTCTGTCATTCTAAAAAAATTCTAACTGTGATATCCTCGTATAACCTTTATTGCTTCCACCAGGTGTATACTGGGTGTTCGGGAGGAAATGTCGAAAACCGAAAATAAGCTCTTAAGACAATTTTGAGCATATTTTGTGGAATAAACTACTAGGAAATTTTTATTGGCTGAGCTGCAATAAGAACTCAAAAGTTGGTTTGAAGAAATCCTTTCTAGGGAAAAAATTGCATTACAGAAGCATAGAAACCCTTCCAAAACATGTAAATTGTTTATTATTTACAAAAGAAATGGGTATATTTGTTCAGAAAGAAAAATTAACCTAGAAATAAAAAAGCAGTTGAATTGTGTAAATTGGATACTGTTAGAAAGCATTTTTTCAAACAAATTTTTGAGTGCTTATTGCGGCTCAGCCTTTCAGAATATCCATGTAGTTTATTAGACAAAATATGCTTCAAATTGTCTTTTCAAATTCAAAAAGAGCTTATTTTTGAATTTTCGACGTTTCCTCCCTGGACTTCCTGTACATGGAATATCTTCATTGAAGGAAGGATATTCCATAGCAATTTCCTATTTATATTATCGAAAGCCTTTTCATGGTCTATAAAGTCTAGGTGGGTTTTGTGATTGAATTCTCTTATCTCATCAATAATTATTTTTAATGTAAAGATGGCATCTATGCAAGATCTGCCTTTCCTTAATCTTTCTTGTTCTTTTGAAATTAAGTGGTCTGCTAATAATTTTAGCCTCTTATTTAGGATTCTTATATATAACTGGTAAATTGTATCTAAAAGAGATATTTCTCTGTAGTCGTCTGGAACTGATCGATCTCCTTTTCTGTATAATTGACCATTTCTGTATAATGATATAACTTTGCTTGGTGCCATTCTTTAGGGATCTGTTAATTTTCCCAGCACATATTGAAAAAGGGTAATATTTGACAGTGGAAGAGTATTCCCTCTTATTTTATCAACTTGGTATTAATGTTGTTAAGTCCTAGTGATTATCTGTTTTTTGTTTCAGTACTTCCAACTATTATTTTATGTCTATCTTCCTAATTACCTGTAACTTTTTATTACTTGCGGTTCTTCTTCTTTGTACCATAAATATGTATAGTGTTGTATCCAATCTATGACATTTGGTTCTATGTTATCTCTTTCATAATTATGTATATAAATATTTAAGGTTTTCATTACCTTGTAAGCAAACATCTGCCTTCCAAACAGATAAGGTTCCATGTAACTGATAAATCTTTCCCATGATTCTGCATGTGCTTTTCTCATTAGTGTTTTTGCTGCATTTCTTGTTTTTCTAATTCTTTCTTGTTATCTTCAGTGGGATTGTGAAGGTAGATTTTATACTTTTTCTGTTTATTGATTACACTTTCTTCTACATTCTTGGTCTGTTTTTTTTTCTTTTCTGTTTTTTTTTAAGTCCTACAGTTTCTTTTGCAGCCTGTTTCATTATTCACTCAATATTCTGGCTTTCATTTTGTATATCATCACTTGAGGTATAAGATTGCAGATATGTATTAACCGTATTTTTGTACATCTTTCATATACTTTCACTTCTACATTACGTAAACATTGCATCTTCACTCTTTTCAAGTGGTGTTGTTTTTTTCCTTCTTCCATTGTGCTAGGAGCTTTATCCAGGGAACTACGTTCTAAGGAATTATGAGATCATCCCTCTCTTTACTGTAGTGTCTTCTGGGTTCTTGAAAATTTTTTTATTTCCAATCACATAGATTTATAGCTGCCCTTATGTGTGAATTTGTGAATATCTTTTTTCTTTTTAAATGTGTTAGAAATAATAGTTTGTTATTAGTAGTGAATTCTAATACAGTAAACTCAGTTAGCTCAGACTTGCTTAACATCAAATTCATCATTAAACAAAGTGTGGTATTGCCAAGAAACATAGTACTGACGATATATAGATATAAATCAGATAACAAGGAATTTTATAAGAAGAACACTGATTATTTCAGTCCCTTGGAATTTGTATTAACAAGGTTTTACTCTAGTTTTTCTCCATTAACATTTTTAATGTTTTCATCATGTCTTCCCTTTATATTTAGTATATGAATACCGCTAACCCTAGCATTCAAGTCGCTGAGCAGTATGATTACATATTTTGAATTAAACAAGTCGAAGAGTTGTACAAAAGTGATCTGTATCTTCCTTCTTCCCTTCTTCTGATGCATAAACCCCTAATCACTACCACACATCCTCTGTCGTGTTTTAATTTCATAGTAATAATTTTTTCATTCACATTTTGACATTCTTCTATCTTTGATTCCCACTTTCTGTCCACAAAATTAGCAACTCTGTCAGCCGTCAGCAGCTTTGAGGTACTCCACTATAAAACATGGCATAGTTATCCACATATTGTGATCCTGTTAATATCTTTTTGATTTCTGTAATTACAGCTACGTTGATTTCGATATTTTCCAAAATTTTAGCTAGTTTCAACTCTTTATTAGTAATTTCCCTGACAGTCCAAGTGGCAACTTTTAAATAGTCCGAGATCAATTTGCATTTTCCAGGTCTTTGTACAGTGTTCTCATTTATTTTCTTGGAATTGTTAATGCAGTAATAGTTAAGATATTTAGAATTCAATTTGTATTTTTTCCACCTCCTCCTTGAATTATTACTTGGAAATATCAGATATGTTCAAAAATTTGAATTAAATGTACATTTTTAATATTTGTTTTAATACGTATTTGAAGGGAGCTAATGTTACTGTACTCATGGTTGATGAAATAGATTTTGTATTTATTTATGAGCATTGTAAGTTCATTTTCAATTTTTTTGTGTTTGTTTTGTTTTGTCTTTTTAGAATTTTTGTGGAGTGGACGTGAATATAAGACATAGCATTCCTCAACTACATATGCATGATTATAGTGTTTGTAGAATACCAACGAAACAAGAAAGGGAGCAATTAGTTTCTTTGGGTATGAAGCAAAGTCCTTTCAGTAAAGATGAAGATGCAATTATAATGAATAATTGGAATGATCTTTGTGAAGTAAGTAATGAACAATTTGTAGCATTTTTTTATTTTATTGTAGGTTTTGCATTGTTTTGGGAAAATTGGTATTATGTAAGTAAATTTAAGGGCTATTCATAATAATATTGGGAATGTTGAAGAGTTAAAATGATATTTTAATACCTGTGCAATTGTTATTTACTTTTCAAGTAAAGTGTGAGAGCTAATACTAATATAAGAAAAAATACAAAAGAAAGTTAAGCTTATGAAAGAAAAGTGTTTTCATTAATGGTATACAATGCAGAAAAATCCGGAATTGGTCAGGACAAAACATTATTTCATTTTAGGTAGGTTTCCATTTTATGTAGGGTTGTCCATTTTAAGACACTTTTTATATTGATATTTCCTTCCTGAAACTAGTAAATTACATAACTTTATTATAATTATAAAAATATATTAACATATTACATATTTATGGAAGAAATCACCAATAATTGAATATTAAACATTTTTCTAACAATTAAAAGGAAAAACTTTACAACTAACAACTAAAATTAAATTATATATGCATATAAATTATATATTACATATAAAATTAAATTAAATTAAAAACTAAAATGTTGAGGCCAAAGGCATCAAAGAAACGTCCGTCACACCGTAAACTGCAGGATATGATCTTCCTGAACATTCTATTACATTTTTGCTGGTGTAGCACTTTTCGATATTATCCCACCTGGTCAGGGACATGTAAAATTTGCAACTGAATGTGAAATTAAACTAATTACTTGATATTCTATGTGATTGAATAACAAGGGTGTACCTCTCTGTTTGGTAATAAAATTAAATAAGAATAGTTTGTATTGACAAGGGTGTATTGTATTGTTATCAATTTCAAGCAGGTATTTACTAGAACAAGTGACGGAGGATAAGAGGAGCTTGAAGAAAAAGATGTATTACAGGCACATTATGGAAAAGGAAAAATGGGGACGAGGGTGGGTAAATGCAAGGAGTTTTCGCACGGGTACGCTAGTTAATGCATATTTGACTTTTGTTGTCCTGTGAACAATTTTATTGTCATTCATTATAGTACCTAAATTATATTCTAATACGGTTGTTTTCAGGATAATAGTGTTTCATCTTCTGTACTTCTTAAACATGTCATCAAACGAGTTGGTGGTTACAAGACAACAAAGAGAAGAATTGTTCAGTATTTAGGGAATGGCTTGCCGGATCGTGCTCTGTTTCAGATTTATTTTAGATTTATTCTACTAAGTTCTTCAAGAAGAGGCCAGTAAGTATGGTTGTAGTGATAAATTATTATTATTATTATTATTATTATTATTATTATTATTATTATTATTATTGTTTTGTTTTTTTGTTGTTTTTGGTGAGAGGAAAAAATGCATTATGCACCGTCAGGGATTCAGATGTATAATCCCTGGTGTGTGGGACTCCCACTCTCAGAGGTATACCCACTAAAAAAACCTCTCTTCTTATGCCAATGCGCCTCTCCACGGAATCTACTTCATGGAGAGGCAGGCATTTTACGTTCGGAGTCGCTCTTCTTTCCTTTTCATCACAAGGGTCAAGAACTCTTGTATTGTTGTCCGCCTTTCCTCCGAATGAAGCATAAGCCGAACTATGTTTGATGGAGAAATGTCTGCCTCCAAATTCTCGTTCAATCTTCTTCTCCATGTGTCCCATGCTACGCATGCAAATATTGTGTGCATGGCGTCATCATCCTCGTTACCACAGAATTCACATTTTGAGTCATATGCTCTTTTAAATCTAAATAGGTAGGATTTAAAACAACCATGACCTGTGAGGTAGAAGTTTACTTCTCCGTGCATTCTATTGAACCATTGGTCGATATGTGGTATCAAGAGGTGTGTCCACCTTCCTTTAGGATCCCCGTCCCACCTCTCCTGCCATTACGCCAGTAGTGATGTTCGGGCGCTCTTCTTAATGTCTTCTTTCGTCCTACTCGCCGGTTCCCCGCTGGAGTCAGCAGACTTTTTCGCTTCGTCATACACCGCTTTTCTCTCTCTGGCCAACATATCAATGGGGGGTCTTCTGGCCAGTACCCTTACTGCGCTGTCGGATACTGTGCGATAAGCTGACACTATTCTCAGCCCCAATCTCCGTTGCACTTGCGCGTACTTCAGTCCCACGCTTGCTTTACCTAGTTTGTCAGCCCACACCAGAGCCGCATAAAGCATTTGTGAGTGAGCTACGCTGGCAATCATACGTCTCTTGGCTTCTTTTGGTCCTCCTATATTTGGCATAATTCTGGTAAGGTTGATTCCAGTCGCTACTGCCTTGTTTGCCATTTTGCTGATATGGGGCCCGAAGCTCAGCCTATGGTCTATTTCGACACCTAAGTATGTAATTTGGCGTTTCCAGGGAATATTTACTCCGTCCAAAGTGATGCGGGGGAATCGGATAGCTCTTCTGTCCGTTACTAGTACTGCCTCTGTCTTTTCAGCTGCCATTTGCAGGCCTCTTTGCGTCATCCATCTTTTAACCCTGAAGAGAGACTCATTTAGGTGCATCTCTAACAGTTCTGTGTTTTCACTGTGGCTAGTAATCAGCGTGTCGTCTGCATATCCAATCAGCTGGGTATGTTGTGGTAGGTCGATTTTTAGTAGGTCGTCATACATGACGTTCCATAAGAATGGGCCTAGTTTGGAACCTTGTGGTACTTCACATGCCATTTCTTCTTCTAGCCTGAAAGCATCCTCGTACGTAATCTTCCTTTCAGATAAGTAATTCTCTATGATTCTAAGTAGGTATTCTGGGACCAGCTTCGCGACCAGGGCCTTAATAACATCGCTCCATCTAGCGGAGTTGAAGGCATTCCTAATGTCTATGGCCACCAGGGCGCATAACCCCTTTTTCCTGTTCGTTCCTCTTTTAGCTGCTTCGGCTATACGTACTACTTCCAGAATAGCATCTGTGGTCAAGCGGCCTTTTCTGAAGCCACATTGTCTGTCAGAGAAGTTCATTCCTGCTGTTCAGTGTTTCTCTTGTCTTTGCAGAATCAAGCCTTCTAGTAGTTTGCCCATAGTGTCTAATAGGCATAATGGCCTGAAAGATGATGTCCTGTCTGTGGGCTTGTTTCCTTTTCTTAGTAGGATTAATTTCAGTTTCTTCCAGTTCTGGTGGAACGTACCATGTCTGAGACAGCAATTAAATGCTGTCAGTAAGCATTCTGGGTATTCTTTGGCAACAATCCTAATAATTTCATTTGGGATTCCATCGGGGCCAGTGTTTTTTTTTTGATTTTAGTTTTCTCGCCTCTATCTGCAGGATTTTCGACACTAGCTTGTCAGCTAGGTCGAATTCACTCGCTGTCTAGAGGAGAATTCTAACGGCCGACTGCTCTGATCGGTAGTTTTCCGTGCTTTCTCGGATCAACACCAGGTGAATGTCGGAACAGTACCTTCACAAACGGACCATGGACCGCGCGCGATCTTTCCTTCCTCTTTCGTGTCCTATCCTACGTCTCTCTCTCTCTCTCTCTCTCTCTCTCTCTCTCTCTCTCTCACACACACACACACACACACACACACACACACACTACATTAACACACATTCCGGGAGTCCAATCGGGAGCTTAGAGCTGGTGGCAGGGGCGGGGCGCCGTTGGTGGGAGATATCTGGTTGAGGGAAACCCGGTAATGGACGTCGCGCCGTTGGGTGTTTGAATTTGACGGCGGCCGCGCGCGCGCAACCTTCTCAGCCGGCTTGAGAGCGCTCCACAATAGCTCGGGAACGCGAACGGGAATGTAAGGAAAGTTAAAAGATGGACATCTCAGGCAGGCGTTCACAACACGACGGGAACGGGAAGGATAGTCAACATTTATTCAGCCCGGGAACGCGAAGCCTCTCGACCAATGACAGTGCAGCAAATTGCGGCGAAGCTTTCCAGCTGATCGAGTGCGCGAACTGCGCGCAACAGGCGACACTGGTCCAGTCTGGAGCGGAATTGAGAGAGTCGGGCGATATTGAGGTTAGAGCGTAGATTTGCAAGGGTTTGAGGCAGGTTTTGTTAGTCATTGTTGAGTTGTTTTAGTTATTTTTAGTAATTATAGTATAATTGTTTTTCTATTCATATTAATACTTAAAATTAAAATTTTCCGTTTTTTTTTTGTTAAAGTACATTGGAGCTGTTTGTTTATCGACAAAATTTTAGTTTCTCGTAGTTGTATTTTCCGTAAGTTCGTAATAGTTTTGGCATTCTTCGTACTTATGGTTTTGTTTATTCTAATTAATATTCTTTCGTTGAAGTAATTCTTATTCGTAGCAGCTCACGCAAACACATCAGACATGTCAATATTTTACATGGGAGACATTTATTACATGGGAGTTTTTTTTTCTCCCTTTCAAAATTCAAAATTTAAGTAGTATATGACTTATTGTAGGGATCACAGAATTTTGAAAATGTGCACACAATTTACTTTTCCCCATAGCACGTCATACGCAGTTTTTAACTGATTTTTGGCGTAAAATAAATTAATAAAATAAATAAAAGAGTAAACACAGTAGCATAACTAAATGTGCTTTGGTTTCGGCAACTGTATCTTAAAGTTCTCGTTTTAGCCGCTTTTATTCATAGCGCTATGAGTCGAAGTGACAGTTCGCGTAACAAGTGAACATCACATGTAATTCGGAGAAGTATCCCTCCGCCGCGACAACTGTTCAGCCACGCCTCTTCGTAAAGTGTCAAGTTATGGCTCCTGTGCAAACATCCCTATGCAGAAATTAAGAGTTTCGCTGAGGTATATACTCGTACGCGAGTCCAGGAAATATTTAAATTTAATTACGTATGTGGAAACGTCTTAACATGCTTCACAATCAGTAAAAGAAAACTGCCACGAATGTAATTAGTAAACTCTCAATCACAGCTCGACACACAACAGCACAATAGCCGGAAACACGTGCACCAGTACGCATCTCGGTTTTAAAATAAACATAATATGTATCACACAAAAAGTAAATTCAGTGTAAAGTTAATAGAAAAAAATAATTTTTACAGAAGAGCACATAACACTGCACTTCCTAATTTCAATTTTTTCTCGCGGTGCACTATATTTTTGTCGGACGTAGACATCACGGAAACAAATCAAAGGAAGCGTCGAAGCTATTCCCAAGTTAGCCAACTACAAAACGAACGAATGCAGGAAGGGTGTCTAATGGGCTAGAGGGTACAACGACCACAGAACCTTCAGTTATGTTCAGTTACTAGCTGTCACTTTGGCTCCTCGTACCTCCCGTCCCCGTCCTTTCCTTCCCGTTCGCGGGCTATTGTGGAGCGGTCTTTAAGGGTGCGCCGCCCCTCCGTTGTGACGCGGGACCTGCGCTTGGTTCTATGACGGCTGTAGAGGAGGTTCGTGGACAGGGAGGAGAGAGGTTTCAGGCACATTAAGGGATGGGGAGTTGGATGTGCTATCGGGTGTGGGGGGCGCCAGTGAAGCCGGAGGAAGAGAAGAGACCCGACACGCTGCGTCGAAGCCGCTCCACACCGCGAACGGGTACTTTAGTTTTTTTATTGTTTTTTTTTTTTAATTTGTTGCGTCGTTGTTGACGCAACGCGTCTCTTAACCCCTTGTTGGGCGTTGAGCGCTTTAATCCTCCGTTACTAATAGGAAGTAATTACTATATCTTAGTCAAGTGTCGTCACGTCGCAGTCAGTGCCTTTTATCCCTTCGGCCAGGGGCTCGACGCCGTTAGATTCCTGGGTTCCTAGCCGGTCACTCAACCAGGAACCCGCGAGACTCGAATTCGCTTAACCTCCGTGACTTCACGGAGCGTAATAAACAAATTCGGATACCGGCGCAGGCTTTTGAGGTTGAAAGACGGACATCTCAGGCAGGCGTTCTCAACACGACGGGAACGGAAAGGATAGTCAGCATTTGTCTTGTTCTTCACTGGAAGCCTCTCGACCAATGAAAGTGCAGCAAATGGCGAAGCTTTCCAGCTGATCGAGCGCGCGACCTGCGCGCGGCATTTTTTCAGTTTTCCCCTCTCCAGTTACCTCTGGCGCGCCGCTCTGTTCTCTGCGACCCGGATGGGGCGCAGAGTGGAAGAAGGAGCGGCCGCGAATACCTCGCAAGCATACGCCCGCAAGGGGCGCACGCACGCGGCGAATAAGCGCTGCTTTAAAGAAATGGAAAGATCGGGAGAACGGAGAAGAGGGTTAAAGAGAAGGGTTCTAATTTTGATTTTGGCCGCACGATAACGATCGTGCATATGCCAGCGAAGACCGCTGTCAAGCAACACGCCCAGATATCTCGCTTCGCTCTGCCTAGGTAAACGCGCACCCGCCAAGCTAACCGTTTCATTGGGGTTTGCCCTCTTACGAGTGAAGTTGAGGCGACGCATTTCTCAAGGTTGAGAGCGAGTCGTTTCCGACTTAGCCATTCAGGAAAGGCGGCGAGACAGTCGCTTAAATACTTTACTGATTGCCTTCCGTTCGCCGATTTCGCATTATATGCGATTTCGCATAATATGCGATTTCGCATAATATGCGAAATCATCCGTGAACATCAGGAGCCCGCTGAACAGAATAGACATCTGGAAAAAGCATCTACGTGGTCGGGGACGGGAGGAAAAGCCGAAAGAAAGCGGGTCAATAAGCGGCCACGTCATTGGCCGTCCGCAGGGGTGCGTCTCCAGGTGTTGCTGAGGCGGAGCCCTTCGTCTCTATTGAGATTTGCGGGCCTCCTGGAGATTTCCAAAGCCTCTTTGATCAAACGAGGACACCACCGGTCTTCTATATTGTCGAGGTGACCTGTTTCGGCATCGTGTTGGGCTAAGACCGACTTGAGGGTATTTTGTAGCCGATCATGTCGCTATGTTCCCGCATCCGCTCTTCTACCGTGCGCCCGGTTTTACCGATAGGTGACATAAGCTCACAACTGCAAGGGATCCCTTTCTTTTTTCTTCAGATTTTTCCAATTGATGGTAATTACAGTGTTTAATATGATGAAAATGTTCATTTTCGTGTTGTTTTTTTTTTCAAAAATTACACAAATGTATTTTTTTTAATATCTCTCACGCCGTTAATATGCACATTTCCATCGATTTGTATACAATATTACATTTGTGAGTGGAAGTGCTTCAATGGACTTCAAATGAAGTTTTTCGCACACAATATTTTCCTGTGAAAAAGTGATTAAAATTTCGCATTAATGCTTAATCGCCTTTTTCTTAAAAAAACGGCATCAAAATTTTCAGTGAAAGTTTCTATTTAGGAAGAGGTTTTACTGTTCTTTAATATTCTTAAAGTAATATGTCGGTTTTACTATTAAAAAATCGAAAAGTTGAGAAAATAAAAAAAAGTTACTTTGGGCTACGATAGATTGCAGCTGACCAGACAATGGAGCAAGATCTTAAATCCAGTTCACACCAAGGAAATTAGAAAAATTTGCTACGAGAAAGTCTGTGCCATTCTGTAACACCTTTAGTTTTAAACACGTCTCACGTCATTAAAATGCACATTTCCATCGATTTGTATACTTGAAGTGCATCAAATTACGTTTTTCGAAAACAATATTTTTCTGTGAAAAAGAGCTTCAAATTTCGCATTTACAGTAATGCTTAAACCCCATTTTCTTAAAATCGGCTCCAAATTTTTCACTAAAAATTGCCATTATGGAGAACTTGTTACTCGTCTTTAATATTCTTAAAGTAATATTTCGGTTCCACTATTTCGAAACCGAAAAATTGAAAATTTTCAAAATATACTTTTGACGGCGATAGATGGCAGCTGGCAAGAGTTTTGGTAAGTCCGAATAGCCCAGACCAAAGAAAATTGAAAACAAATACGAGGAAGTCTGTGCCATTCTGTAGCACTATTTGTTTTAACATATGACCGTCCGTCTGTGAACATTACTAGGGCCTAAACCATGCGTAGAAGTTTTTCCAAATTGAAGAAACCCGTGTCCATTTGGATCTAATTGAAACTGAAATTTTGAAATACACACTTTAAAACTTGGGGGTACTTTACATGAAGCCCTGGGATATTTTCAAAATTTTCTCAAAAATGACTCCAAAGTTTTTTTTAAAATTCTTGTAAGAATAAAGTTTAGCCACACCTATACCACACTTATGAGGGTGGTATAGGTCCGTCCGTCTGTTCTTCTGTCTTGTGAATGTGAACAACACTAGCACCTAAACCATGCGTAGAATTTTTCCCAAATTGAAGAAACCCCTGCCGATCTGGCCTGAGTCAATGCTCTGCGGTTTAGAAAAATATTTATTCATTTTTGGGGCTATTTCACATGAAGCACCTGCCCATTTTTAAAATCTTCTCATAAATGGCTCCTAGCGTTTTCTTTATATTTTTTTTGTAAGTGTAGTTTAAAATTTACTTATAAAGGTGGCATAGATTCAATTTTCAGTGTTAACTCTAAATTTTCGATAATTGTAAAAGTTTGAATTTTTTCGGCGACTTCCCACAACTATAAAATTGAAGGTAGAGATTTTTCCTTCAAATGAAATTTGTAGTCCATAATCAGTCCTTTCATTAAGGTCATGTACATTTTTTGAAAATTTTAGTAGTTTTCGAGCAATATTGCGTGCCATATTTGCAATTTAAAAAAGTACAAAAACAAGATTTTCTCAAATGCAGCTCCAAACTTTTTCTTTAAACTTTCGGTAAGGATAGTGCTAAATGTACCCTATTAGGTGACATATACGCCACATTGCTCTATCGTTTAGTTTTTTCAAAAATTACAGTTAACAATAATACAATTACGTTTATATATATATATATATATATATATATAATATATATATATATACACACACACACACACACAGCAGAGCCCGCTCGACTGTTGACGCAGTCCAGCTTGTCATTAACACCGCCCGACAAACAATTGGAGGAAGTAGATGGAAGAGAGGCCCAAAACAGTACTGTGCTGTCGTTACGTTGGATATTAAAAATGCATTCAACTCGGCCAGGTGGAGTAATATTCACCAAGCTCTCCGCAGATTTAAGGTGCCAACGTACTTGAGGAAGATTGTGGCCGAGTATCTGAGTAATAGAGCCCTGATTTACAATACAAATAATGGGCCGAAGGTACATAATATCACGGCTGGTGTCCCGCAAGGGTCGGTATTGGGTCCACCATTATGGAATGTGATGTATGACGAGGTCCTTCGGCTTCCCCTCCCAGAAGGCACCAGTATTATTGGTTTCGCGGACGACATTGCTATCGTCGCCGTTGCGAAATACATTGAGGAAATTGTGTATATTTGCAACGAAGCGATCGCTATTGTTAGTCAGTGGTTGAAGTCCTCAGGGCTGCAGTTAGTTGAGCACAAGACTGAGGTTATCCTAGTCACTAGCAGGAAAAAGAGAGAAACCATCACTCTCAAAGTTGGAGACCACCGTATTGCGTCACAGCCGTCGATCAAATATCTTGGTCTCATGATTGACGACCGTCTGACATTTGCTGACCACCTGAAGTACGCCAGCAATAAGGCTGCGGTAATTAATGCAGCACTGTCGAGACTAATGCCCAACACAGGGCCCTGTCAGGAGAAACGGAAGCTTCTGGCCTTGGTTGTGAGGTCCGTCTTGCTCTATGGAGCCCCAGTATGGGCCAACTCCACGTCGACAAATAGTTACGTCCGAGGTATGACGTCAGTGTACAGGTTATCAGCATTGCGGGTAGCTTGTGCATTCCGCACTGTGTCAAACGATGCAGTGTGCGTCATAGCGGGGATGCCTCCTGTCGATATCTTGGCGCAGGAGAGACGGAGGCGATATCACAAAGAAGAGGAGAACCCAGACTGCTCGACAACCCTGCTCGAATGGCAGGATCGATGGGACAAGTTCATTAAAGGAAGATGGACGTACCGCATGATTCCCTCCATTGCACCGTGGATCAACCGTAAACACGGCGAAGTAAATTTCTTCTTGACTCAGCTGTTGTCTGGACATGGATGCTTTCTGGCATATCTCCACAGGTTCAAGCTGGAGGATACCCCATTCTGTCCACTATGTGAACCTGCTGTCGAAGACGCCGAGCATGTGTTCTTCCAGTGCCCGCGGTTCCATCTGCAGCGACGGCACGTTATGAGTATACTCGGGATCGACCCGCTGACACCTGAAGCAATGGTTGGGTGCATGCTCGCCTCAGACACCACCTGGGATGCGTTGAGCGCATATGCGCGGGCCATAATAGCTGAGCTCAGGAGAATAGAAAGGGAAAGAAGGGAAGTCGATTGACCCTCCTTTGATCCTTCCTACGTTTTGGCGAAGAGAAGTGGCTGGTGACTAAGCCACTCTAATCCACTCCCCGTGATGTAATGCCTAACGGCGGTTCCGCGGGGAGGATGGAGGAGAAGGTTGGTTGGTTTTAGTGGGTAAAAATCTCACACTATCATGTGGTACGGGACACATGGTGTCTTTTGAAGATTTCCACCTACCCTCGTAAAAACACACATACACACTTCACCAAACGTAACCTCACTCTATCTCAGTTGTCGCATCCAATTTTCGAATCAGTTTCTTACCTTCTCGATTAGATAAAACGGGTCGATGCAATGCATAATTTTCTACAAAAAATTAATGCCAAAATACTTTCTGCGAACACACAAGGCCTAACACTCGAACATTTCCTTACTTATCCAGCGCTTGCTTACTAATGTGGCTGATAACAATATTAGCTGGATGAAGTCCGAGTAAGCTGTTAGTCATTCCTATACATTTATCCGTACAGTCTGGCTAATGTGCGATTTAACCACGCCTTCCCAACATTTCGGTCATTAGTTGTGTCATAGTCATTGTTCAGTTTATGCTTTTATAGGTCAGGATTCATTACTGTGGTAATTTAGTGTTGCAATGACTCCTTTCATAATATTCTCTGAATGGTACTCCATACATACACCATGTTTTGTTTTGATGTACTTATCATTAACGGATGGCATCTTTTAAGAAGTTGATGAGTGAAGCTAGTTCCATAATTCTATTGTTTCTATGTATAAGTTCGGGAACAGACTGTGTATTTACCCCGAAGGTCATGGTTTCATTTATTTATTGATTTATCTTCGTATTTGGACTTTGAATTATCTTCGAATTGAATTGTTACGAGACACAAATAATATAAGACCTTGCAAAGGCCCGAAGCAGTAATATTCCTACTAACATATGCAATAATATTCCAGTTATAAAAATAATATACAATAATTATTTATTTTACATTTATAATATTATACTCCTAATAACGTTCCAGATATTAGAAATATTGTTTTGTCATTTTGATGAGCACTGACCTAATTGTGAACAAATTTGTCTGCAGGTTTACTGACGAGGAAGATTATCTCCTTCTTAAAGCTGAGAATTCACAAGTTAAAGAGAAGTATGCCCTCTTGTCATCAATCTTGAGGAGATCTCGAAATACAATCTATAAAAGACGCCGGACTTTACTAGCAATTCCCAGAGGTTTGCGGTTTTTTAAAATATTAATCATGCCCTTCTCAAAACATACCAAATTCCAATTTTTTTGTAGCTTAATTTTTGTTCCAGACTCGACTGGTAATTATGAAAAAATTAAAATCAAATGGGATATTACATTTGCAAGCAAAGTTGTCCAACTTTTAATGCGTATTTCTGGAGCATCCTCAATAGAAGATTTTAGGGATACGATTATATCAGCGGACTTGTGGCGTCAGATGGAGAAGGAAATGAAGGTTGTCCATTGGAAGTTGCATCAGTGTTGGATTTACAAGTTGCATGTACAATTATTTGCAAAGGCACCAGTCTGTGAAAAGCAAGTACAGAAGAAGATTGTGAAGTGGTATGTAGTTTAATTATAAAGCATGTCCAAAAATTAGATCTTTTTCTTAAACTTTGGTTTGTTTAAATTATAATGGGTTGATTTACCTAAGTGATATTTAGATTATTTAGATTGTTAAGGTAGTTAACTATTGTGCATTATGCAACGATGCTGTAATGATTGGTATTAATACACGAGTGTGATATATATATACGAGCGAGTATCGATATACGAGCGAGTATCGTAAACTTGACACGAGTATGTTAATACCCATTACATAGAGTCATACGGTACTCTTTCTACGACTTTTGCAAGTTAAACTTTTACGTTGAATCGTTTCGTGGTACTTGACAAGTAGAATTCCGCCAAGGCTACCTAACCCTACCCTCGCATGCTGCCACAGTTGGCTGTGGTTACCAGTCCGCTTGCAAGGGAGTACTACGCTAGTCAAACAGGATCAAAGTGAAATTACGATCCAGTTTATTTTAAATAATATTGCACGACAAAATACTACTAATAAAAGAAATTAAAACTGACAACATAATATAATATTAAATGCAATTTTAATGTACACAATCTAACGAAACATTTACTAGAACGATTATCAATGATTAATTGTCAATAGTTGGCTTGTAAGCTTCTCTGTGATTGGTCAAGAACCTGTATCATAATGAAATCTGTATCGTAATGAGTGTCATTATGCAACTGGTTGCAGCCAACAAATGACAGCATTATACAATGCGAGTAGAAAAAATCTTTATAGTATTTGACAGGGTGACCAGCGAACTTGGAATCTTTAAAAATCGGGAAAAAACCTGGAATTTGAAACAGCTTGGAAAAAACGGGAATTTGATTTGAAAACAGGGATTTTTCATTATTTTCAGATTTTTTCCTAACATTTAGCACAAATTGATATACGGCATCGTATTCAGTAAAGTGCGGAATTCAACTCAGTACATGATAGCGGCGAGTGTTAAATTCGAAGTATGGATGAGAAGTGTCACGTGTTTGGTTGAGGATCGCGAAGTTCTTGACTCATGCATAACACAACTTCAAACACTGCCCCTTGTGTAGGTGCAACATGGGTAGAGTACCTAGCACCTCTATGGCTGCCTTGAGTTACACGTGCATGGACGAGATATTTGCGGAACAAACGTCTTACCGGGAACACAATCGCTGAATTTCGGTTAGTGTCGCGCCTCCTTTTAGATGACGTGGGCGGCACCACATTGCTATTTTTCCGATCGAAACGATCATGTTATCACGTCCATGATATTCAAAGGGAATTTTAACTTTTTTTGTAGACGAGCGCAGTCAAAGCTATCTTTGCTTATGCGGAGATAGAGAGTGTCAGTGCGCGAATTGACAGGGAGCACGAAGAAAATGAACATGCGGTGATCTTGACGGGGATGCGCGCCAGGAAATACGAGTATAACCTTTTTCCTTCGCTGCATTGTTCAAGACAGTGCAGGTAGTAATATGAAATTAAAAGTTAAAATGGTACAAATTTATGGTACTCAATTTTTTAAATTTTTCTCTCATGTTAAGTATTAGAAATAATGCTAATATAATCCAAACCCAACCAATTCAAACGAAGCGCCTGTGATGCATGCCAGCGTTTATTTTGATAGCCAGGAACAGTAGTCTTTTCAAACTTTTACAAATGAGACATAGCATAATTAGCGATCAAAATTTCTTGAAGTAAAGAAGTGATTTGTTAGTTCGAAGTTAATTTTATGACCTTCCATCAATCTACTTTCTTTTATATGAATAGCAGTAGCTTCCAAAAACGTCTCAAATTATGTTTACGAAGTCCAGGAAATTCGAAACGCGTGTCTATGTTTGATGTCAAATTACACAAAAAGCACGCATATTTTCGAAAAATTCATCATGACTTATTTGAAGATCTGTTTTTGATGAACACATTTCAGAAAGAAAAAAATGTATCTTTTTCATTGAAGTTATAAGAAGACCCAGAAAAAAATTAAAATTTTTCATTTTTTCAAAAAGCGAGCATATCAACCAACATGAGTCCTGCACCAATCTCTTAAGAGTCCTTTACGCTATTTAAGGTCAAAATTTAATCAAAACTAATTTTGCTGTTTTTTAAGAAAAAAATGTTAAAAAAATATCAGTTTGACACAATGTTTCACAAAAAATACTCATATTTTAGAAAAATAGAACATGACATTATATAAAGATGTTTTTGATGAACATATTTCACCAAGAAAAGGAGTGGTGCTAAAACAGCACGTACTTTCTCCCCATTAGATATGGAAATTAAATTGTTTCAATGGCCGCTCATCTATTCGTTTTGTGAATGGAATAAAACAAATGTAATATAAATAACAATAATAATAATAATAATAATAATAATAATAATAATAATAATAATAATATGAAATAATATACAAAATCTAACTTACGTCTCACCCAATTGCGTAAATTCGGAACGGGCGACTGAAGGCTAGCAACCTTTATTTCATATTTATTTCGAATAGGTTGTAAATAATTTCCAAAAGATTAATTTGTAAACGAATAACAAAAGCTCTCTTGTAAAACACGAACGAAAAAATATAAAATAATTTACAAATTCTAAGTTACGTAGCATCCAACTGCCTCAAAACATTTCTAAAATTACTATCAAGAGACGCAGGATTTTCAGAGCGGTCGATTAAATTTGCCCATTTACTCAAAAAATATTCATATTTTCGAAAAATTCAACATGGTCTTATTTGAAGATCTGTTTTTGATGAACACATTTCATTGAGAAAAAATTGTATCTTCATAATTTTAGTTATAGGAAGACGCCGAAAACATTTTTCAATTTTTCAATTTTCGAAAAATCAGTTTTCAACCAGCATGAAACTTTCGCCATTCCTTTAAACGTCCTTTAGACTTCAACAACAAAATTTAATCAAAATCGATGACGCTATTTTTTTTAAACTTTGAAAATATCCGAGGAACTTAATGTAAAAATCCCTCCAAAATTAAAATATCGGTTTCAAATTCAAGGTACTGCAACATCAGCCAGATCGATTGGGGAATATCTGCAACTTTGGAGAAAATCGGGTGAACGGTTTAGCCGCTAGCGTTGTTCACAGACATGTTTTGCCGTCGATTTTGCGGTATCAAAAACTCGTAAAACATGGATTCTGGTTACACCACGTGTTAGAGGATTTATTCTATATTTAGCAACTGGATTTAACCACATTTTCGTTACTACGGCCCTATAACCCGAGTTTTTCTACCAAAAATTCACCACTTTTCGTGCTGCATTACATTACTTTCTCTTTCTCTTACTTTCTCTTCTTCTTAAGCGCGACAAAGTAGAAATCTTCATAATTGTAAGTTTAGAAAAACGGCGAAAAAATTTAGAAGTTTTCCAATTTTCAAAATCAGAATTTTCGACGAACATGACACCTGCACTCTTGAACGTTCTCTACGCTATCCGTTCTATACTCTGAATCACAATTGTTTATGCCATTTTTTAGAAAAAAATGTTAAAAAAACTAAAAATTGTTTAAATTTACACAAAATTACGCGAAAATTACTAAAATTTTCGAAAGATTGTACATCACCTGATTTCAAAATCTTGCTTTTGAGAACAGATTTCATTAAAGGAAAAATCTCTTATCATAATTGTAATTGTAGGAAGACACCGAAAAAAAATATTTTTGCAATTTTCGAAAAAATCATGGTTTTCAAGGAATATGTGATCTACACCATTCTCATAAACGGCCTTCACACTATCCAAAAACAAAATGTAATAAAAAATGGAGCCATTTCCTTGAAAATTTTGAAAATGTCCTAGGGGATTCATGTTAAGTACCCCCAAAATTAAAATATTGATTTCAAATGTAAGGATCATTCAATGCAATCGCCAGATCGATTAAGGAATATGAATTTTGAAGAATATCGGCTAAACGGTTTAGCCGCCAACGTTGTTCACTGGACAGACGGACGGACGTTTAATACCGAGTTTTCCGAAAAAAAACCTTGAATTCCAAAAATCCAGATCACTGACCTCCCTGATTTGAGTAACTGCGAGTGTTGGTTGGTTCATCACTCACGGTTAGACCACTTCCACCAATCGAGATATGATGTGTCAGTTCGACGCGTTTCTGTCTGCTGACGGGGAGTTGATAATTTGTTTTCAGATCCGGCCAGAAGATTCTGGGAAATTTCTAAAACCGTGTTTTGGCGCTGCGATCTTAGGGGCCCCTTCATACGTATAGAACGATTTTCCTAAAAATGACAAAGTGACAACCAGTGCTGGCAACATAACTGAAGGTTCTGTTTCGTTGTGCCCTCGAGATCATTAGACTCCCTTCCTGCATTCGTTTGTTTCCAGTTGGCTAACTTGTGAATGGCTTCGACGTTTCCTTTTGTGATGTCCTCGGCCGAATAAAATATAGTGCGCCGCGAGAAATAATTGAAATTAGGAAGTGCAGTGTTATGTGCTCTTCTGTAAAAATTCTCTTTTTCTATACACTTTACATTAAATTTACTTTTTGTGTGATAAATATTATGTTTATTTTAAAACCGAGTCTTTAATGCGAGATGCGTACCGATGCTCGTGTTTCCGGCTTAAAATCATTTTTCTTTCTATTCACCTTCATGTCAGTTTTTTTATTGACTTTGAGAGCAAGTTAAGACATTTTCCACATACGTAATTAAATTTAAATATTTCTCGGACTCGCGTACGTGTATATACCTCAGCGAAACTCTTAAATTTCTGCATGGGGATGTTTTCAGAGGAGCCATAACCTAACACATTACGAAGGGGCGTGGCTGAACAGCTGTCGCGGCTGAGGGATACTTCTCTGAATTACATGTGATGTTCGCTTGTTTAGCGAACTGTCACTTTGGCTCATCCTTAGGAAAATCCTTCTATAGACACTGCCGCGCGCTTCTGAGAAGGGCAGAACCCTTCCCATGCAGCCACCGCCACTCGCCACCGCCGCTAGCCACTGCGCTTGGAAGAGGGCGGGTTCCCAAGTACATTCGCCCAGAAAAAAAGTGTTGATGAAACTTGAATATGCGGCAATCCCCATCCATGCCTTGTATCAAACTTATTGAAATATTCTCAAGACTTAAGTAAATTTTCACACGTTACATACACTCTTTGCCGCTACAAAACTTATGAGCGGATCTTGTCATTGAAAAATGAAGCTTTTAAAATTTTATTTAGTGAGATTCATTCGTTCGTAGTTACTTTGCTTCCAAATTTCTGGCATTTTGAAATATACAGCGACATCTCACACCTGCTTCAAGTTAGAAAGAACTTGTTGAAAAACTATCAATAAGCGATTAATATTTAAATATTTGAACGTCTAAATACCATGCATTACCCCAAAGAAACGTATAAAATCTGCGTAATGCATGTGTTTCTTGAAAATAGAAAAAAAATGCCAACATGCACGGAAAGCGAATACATTTTTGAAGGGAATAGAACACGAAAAAGTTGGGGGAAAATTATTTTTCTTGATTTGCGCCGTGATATGTTCGTTTTATCATCTTTTCCTTTTGTCTTAGCTACTTGTATTTTTATGGGGAATTCAGGCCCTCTTTCTAGGTTACGTACACGCTTTTAATCAGCGGGAAAGTAACATCTGCAACACTTACTAAATCAAGTAAAAAAATACTGTGACATGGGAGCCAATGACCTCGGTAGGTTAAACTCACACTAAACTCTAAATTAATCAATCTGAATACATCGTGTTTCTACTACTCTTCGCCCGCTGTATATTAGTAACCTGGTACTCCACGACTTCATACTAGCCTTGTAAAACTCAATAAGTCTTGGGTGAAATCGATAGACCTCCCTAACAAAAATATAATCGTATGGTTTGGGATGTAAGTCAATCCACGCTATTCTTATATTACGTTTATTACGTACCTTACATGATTCAAGATAAATTTGTTTCGTTCCAAGATTCCCTTACAGCTATAGAAACCTTACGACATCCTTTCTGTACAATTGGAACTGGCAACAGATGTTCTTCGTACATTTTCAGGTGTCCGGACACTTTGTTAGCTATGGCTGCCGTTATAACTTTGTACATTACTGACAAATGATTGTCCTATAGTTCTCCGCCAAAGAACCGCTTTGAGTAGCAAATATGCGACGCCTCGTGTGAGCCATTCTTGGAGTTCCTTTGGGCTTTCTAACAGCCTTTGCTAGATGAGAGTGTAATGCTGTTAATTTCTTAATCCCTGGGTATTTCCAGTTCCCCACGTTGTTAATTGCTTGGAAGAGCTCCTCTTCCAAGGATTCGTGAACATGCTCCACTGTTCCCACAAGTTTATCGGCAGCATCAACTTCAGATTGAAACCAAGAAGCGTCTTGGTTGTACGATCTGCTTTCTTTCCAGATTCCTGTTCAAAATATTCTGGCATAATTTTTTGAAGGAGGGACAGCATTCGGTTCTTGAGTCAGATTGCGATAAAATCCCTTCGCATCTGTTTCAAACAACCGATTCTGTACACGGAAATCTACTCTACGGATCTAACGTGTAACGTTGAACCCAGGCTTGGATTTTCTCTTTTAGCTTCTTAGTTATCATTCCCCTTGTCTCATTTTGAATTTGGTATTTTTGTTCAACATTTATTATTATCTGCTTCTGTTTTCTCTATCGCCATGTCTACTTTTCGTTTCTCCAACAATCTTTTTGCTCTATGCAGGCTTTCATTTGCTCGCATCTCAAGAATGTCTTCGTTTTCTGCTGCGACTACAATCAAGGCGTCGTCCGCAAATCCTATAATATTTACTTCCCTTGGGAGTGGCATCTTTCAGAAGTCATCGTAAACCAGGCTCCAAAGCATTGGGCCTAGCCGAGATCCTTGGGGGCTCCATATGTCATTTCTTCTTTAATACTCCAATTATCTCCTTCATATATAATACTTCTCTCACTTAGTCTCCAATAAGATTCTTCAGATAATCTGGGATATTCCGTCTTTCTAATGCCTCTTTTACGTCTTCCCAACCCAAGGAGTTGAATGCGTTGCGAATATCTATTGCTATAAGGGCGCAAAATCCTTTCTTCCAGCCGCTACCTTCTCTTGCCGTTTTTGCCAGTTCTACTGCTTCCCTGATAGCGTCGATCGTCGATTTGCCTTTACGAAACCCAAACTGGTTATGAGAGCCAAGCTGTCCTGTCCTACCATGTGCTTCTCCAAGCGCTGAAGAATCAGGCCTTCCAGCATTTAGCCCATGGTATCCAGAAGACAGATGGGCCTGTACGATGATGCACTATCCACCTTGTGTCCCTTCCTTAATAGTACAAGCTTCTGACGCTTCCAGTCTGCGACAAAGCCTCCATATCTGATTCACTCATTGAAGAGTTCCAATAGAAGGTCCGAATATTCTGTGATGACTACTTTCAGTACCTCGTTCGGTATCCCGTCCAACCCAGGTGCCTTGCCTACTTTCAGACATTTACCAACTTGTTGAAGTTCACGAGTTATGGACATGTCTCCCGCTTTGTCACAGCTGTTCCTTTTTGGCCGTTTAGGAAATACATGCCTAATTATTTCTTCGACCCAGGATTTATCATTAAGAGCCGGGATATTCCGCCTCCCATTCAACTTCCTCATAACAATTTTATAATGCAAGCCCAACGGGTCGTTTTCAATTTCTAATAGGAACTTTCTCCAGCACATGTCCTTGCTTATTGCGCGGTTGAGTTCCTTCCTCTTTCGCTTACAATCCCTTCTCAGATGTTCATCCCCCTTTGCCCTAGTACATCTTCTTCTGGCTACTACGCAATCACTCCTTAGGATGACTATTTCGTGTGTCCACCAATATTTTGGTACCCCACAATAACTACTGGCTGACTTTAGGGGCATCGATAGGTTGCAGGCCTTCTGGATTATCTTTCGTGCCATGTTTGCCATACTGTCTATTGCTTGGGGTTGAACTCCCAACCGTAGTTCTCGAGTGTACCTGGATTCTGTGAGGGATCTTTTCAGGTTCTCTTCATTAAGCGTCCGAGCATTCCATGCCCGCTTTGGACAGTTTTCTCGCCTTCTATAAAACGAGTGTTCGAAGAACTGACTTCCTACAACCCTAAAGGATACATAGTTGTGCTCACTTGGGGACTCCTCCTCTAGGACTTCCCATTCTTCAATGTGACCTGCGAACTGCTGGTTTGCGATAGTCAAGTCAATTATTGACTTGGCGTCTCCCCTATTAAACGTTTAACTCCGCTATTTATTACAACCATGTCCTTTCGGGCTATCATTTCACTTACTACAGTTCCTCTTCTGTTCATCCTTTCTTCGCCCCACTCGGGGGATTTCCCATTGAAATCTCCGGTCAACAGTACATTTCGTTTTGATTCGTCCATGCTATCTTCCAGTTCCGCAAGTTTATCCATGAATTGTCTATCATTTGGGGAAAAATAACTATATATCCTCAGGGTTTCAGTCTCCACCCTCACAAAGCGGTGGCTAGTTGACTTGTGCTTGCTCGCCTTGATTCGTGGGTTGCAAGCTCCCCCTGTACTCTCCTGGTACCATTCACCCAGGTCTTGTCGACAGTTCGGTTCGCTAAGAAGTAGCACGTCAATATTATTCACACTCGCTGTCTGCATCAGAAACTTTTGGGCTCCCTGGCTTCTACCCAGATTTATCTGCAGAAACTTTAGTTCCATGTGTTCTTTTTTTATTCGCGCAAGGGCTTCTCTGTATAAGGGACAATTACCACCTCCGGCTGCATGTCCATCTTCACCCCTTTGTCCTTGCACGCTACGCAGCAGTCTTTATCCTTGCATTCTTTTCTATTCCTAGCCCTACTTTACCACATTTTCAACAGCAGTTTCTTCTGTCAGGTCCCTTGCATCCTCTGGCCTCGTGGTCCTAGCCCAAACATCGGAAGCAACGACCAACTTGGATTCTTTTACTCACCCTACAGTTCACTAGTCCTATTCTTATTTTTCCTACCTTGAGAATCTCGTTGGCCATCTTCTCTCAGACCCTTATTAATGCTGTTTGCATTCCGGCATAACCTTTCAGCACAACGCATTCGATCTCAATTCTCGACTCATTTCTTTCCAAGCACTTTTCCACATGAGCTATGACTTCGTCTTTGGTTGTCACCTCGTCGATATTTTTTACCTCTAGCGTTACCTTTGGTCTGAGAGGTTGTAAATCAGCGAGTTCGCTCACTGTTTTAGCCATGTTTTGGCTAAAGGCGTCTTCGCTTTTGGTTTACTTTAACTCGATCAGGAGTTCTTCCCTCCTTGTTCTCCTTCCTCTTAGGACCTAACCTTTCATCTCTTCTGAGGTGCTGAGTTTTTATATGATGCCAGCATATGAAACCCCTTGTCTCGCTGTTATCTTTAGAGCCTCAATTTTTCTAATTGCAGGTCTAGCCTCTTTCCCCTGTCTTTCTTTTTGCTCTATCGTTGGATTTCCCATTGCTCCTCATCCTGAGCCTCTTCTATTTCGATCGATGGGTTTCTCTCCTCGCTCTGGTTTCCTCCACTTTCGTCTGCGTTATCGCTGATCTTTTCTACCGCTTCCTTCTGTTTATTCTTTTTCTTGTCTCATCTCAGAGTCTCCTCTGGTAGACTATGCGCCGCTCTCTTCTTTTCAAGTGCGCCCAGTCTATTTTTCCCTCCCTTGGCCTTCTCTTCTCTTTTTGAAAGAGCGTTCAACATCTCCGAGAACTCTCTCTTCTCGCCTGATGTATCGCGCCACTCAGGGCATCCATGTTTTCCAGTGCTTTAGCCAAAGCGTCCTTCACTGTCACCGGGTTGTTCTTCAACATAAACTTTTCTAACACCTGAAGATTCTGGCTCAGACCCTCAATAATCTTCCTCTGGTGTTCTTCTAACTGTTGAATGGTCTCACATTTTTTCATCCTTCTGCTATCACTCATAGTAATGTCTACCAGGGGTGCCGATTGATCAACACCCTTGGCATTGCAGTCGCTGGGTGACGACCGGTGGCCAGCTTGCTCACCACCGACCGCCGGTACTGGGGCTCCGATCCCCTGCACCATAATGGTTGATCCTTAAAGACCTTCCATCCCGGGTTTTTCTTCAGGGTCACCTTCCCCTAGCGTTTTTGAGCCCCCGCCAGCTAAAAGGAAACTGAAGAAAGTAAGGGGGGACAGTGAAGAATGGAATTAGAATAGAAAAGACTCCCTAGCCCTCGTAACCTAATAGCGTCGGGATCGGAAACACAAGTGTTGGCCGATACGAAGATTGACCAACAAGACAGAAAACAGAACCATGCCACAAGTAAGTGAACGCAATCGCACACGAAGTTCGTGGGAATGATAGGATGTTTAGGGGAATGACTGCGGACCGCTGCTCTGATTAGTCGTCTTCTACGACAGGGGGAGGTCCCATGGTTCTGTTCTACTAAAGCCCCTGACACCACACGGAGTTGTTGTTATTATTATTATTATTATTGTTATTATTTATATTTCATATTTCAAAATTTCACGCTCTTCCGGAGTTTTCAAGTATAACTCAAGGACAAAACGTCAACACATATGGTGAGACAGATGGTTCCGCTTCAATGATTTAGGGAGAGAACCTTGCGCACAATGTTGGTGGTTGCCAGCAACACGGCCTTCTGCATAGTTCTGAGGTGCCATTCATTTAGATGGAGTTTTTCTTTCACAATCCTCCAATCTTCAGCCACAAGCCCATTAGTTGAAATAACTACGGGTACAATATCTACCTTATTAATTTGTACACGTTTTTCAGTTTAATTGAGAGTGGCTGATATTTTCTTTTCTTTTCTGCAATAGTTGTCAGCAGATTATGATCTAGTGGGACTGTGATATCTATTATTATTGCCCTACGAGTAGTTTTAGTAGTAGACAATATCAGGCTTATTTGCTTCCACTGTTTTATCTATAACAATGGGAGTATCCCACAAATTTTTTGTTCTCTCATTAGACAAAACTTGTTCTGGTAAATTTTTGTAGTAAGGCAGGCTCTCCTTTATCAGGTCCGATCTTTTGGCAAGAGCTTGGTGGATGATTTTGGCTACATTATTATGACGTTATAAATAATCTGTTGGTGCCAACTGAGAGCATCCACTGCAGATATGTTGGATAGATTCGGTGGCCTTCTTACACAGGCGACACTTGTCACTGATGTTCTCTTTCATCGCCTGTATATTAGTCCCCCTCATATCGCCTGTAGTTATTAGTGGCTACTACCTGATCTTGAATGGCCAGTACAAATCCTTCCGTCTCGCCAAAAAGCCCAGCGGTTCTCAACCATTCAGTCGATCTCTTCACATCTATGGAGTTACCTTGAAGAGCAGTAGCAAACCTGCCATGGAGTTCCTTTGATCTCCACTGCTCAATTCGGTCCACAGGTTTCGGAACTCTTGGATTGTGATCTTCCTGGAGCAGCTTCAGAGGTGTATAGCCGTGATCTTGTGCACAAATGGCCGTCATGGATTCGTTGTTGATGAAATAATTTCTGAGCTGTTTTTCTTGCTGGCGGCACATAACTTCAAGACTTAACAGTCCACGGCCCCCATGATGTCTTGAAAGATACAGCCTTTCGGTGGAACTTCGAGGATGATGCATCCGATATTTTGATAGAAGTGTTCTGACTTTTCTATCGAAAGCTTGCAAAGATGTCTCAGACCACTTGACAACTCCAAATGTATGTGATGCTGCTGAAAGAGCCCAGGTGTTAATTCCTGTAAATTTGTTTCTCGAAATAATACAGGACTTGCAGATTTTCATCACACGAGAGAGAACCTTTCTTTCCACTTGTTTTCTTATTTTTTCATCTGCAGTTCCTAGGAGCTGCTGGAGGCCCAGATACTTATATTCATCGCCATTGAAGAGTTCTTGAATTCTCAAATCTTCCATCAAATGAGGTGCATTCTCTGTATTCTGGACGCGATCTCTCTTCACGTGAACAACTGCGCACTTCTCCAAACCAAGATCCATACAAACAGAGCTGCTGAAGCTTTCTACTAGGGTCAGCATGCTGCGAAGTTGTTCTGGCCCTTTAGCCTAGAGCGTGAGATCATCCATATATAATTGGTGGGTAATGATCTTCTTGGGGTTCTTCAAAGCATACCCATAGCCGGAAGCATTCAACATCCTACTCAAAGGGTTCAATGCTAGGCAAAACCAGAGCGGACTAAGGCTATCTCCCTGAAAAATGCCTCTACAAATTTTTAAAGTATCTGTCTGGTAACTGAATTTCCCTCGCATTACAAGCAGTGTTGTTCGCCAGCTGTTCATACACGTTGTAAGAAATGTAATGATAGAGGGATGAACCTTGTAGTGTTGAAGGGTTCGCTGCAACCAAGAATGCGGAATAGAATCGAATGCTTTTCGGAAATCAATCCAGCCCACAGACAAATTATGCGCTTTCTTTTTTACATGCTTTGATACAATATTAGCTATTATTAATAATTCTTTGCATCCTCGAGATCCTTTCCTACAACCAACCTGTTCTGGCAAAAGCAGCTCATTTTCTGTCAGATGCTCGTCGAGTTTGGTGGCAATAATGGAGGTGAGAACTTCATAAATTGTGGGTAGACATGTAATGGGTCTATAATTCTCGGGGCAAGACGCATTTCCTCCTTTCGGTAACATAAATGTCACACCCATGGTACAAAATTCTGGCAGCACAGATGTTCCTTGCAAAATATTTTGAAATTGACTCGCCAGTATATCATGAGTGCATGTCAGATATTTCCACCAAAAAATATGGATTCCATCTACTCCTGGAGCTTTCCAATTGTGAGTTCTCTTTATAGATATTGTTACATCCTCTGTTGAAATGTTGTTGTTGTTGTTGTTATTATATAGTATTTGAGTAACTCCTCCAGTGTGTGGATGTGCGCTTCCGTCTCTCACGGTTAGACCACTTCGAGACATTCGTCGCGTCTCGGTCTCCTGATGGGAACCGATAATTTGTTTTCGGAACCGGCCATAAGATTTTAAGAAATTTCCAAAAACGTGTTTTTTCGTGTTTTGGCCCTGCGATTTTGGTGAGTATGCCGGGAATTAAATCAACGCCACCTAAATAGAGCCAAAATGTATTGCTTATTTCTCTTGAAAATAGATTTTATTACATGGGAGTTTTTTTGTTGTTTTTTTCTCCCTTTCAAAATTCAAAATTTATTGTTTGTTTATCCTCGAAAATAGATTTTATTACATGGGAGTTTTTTTTTCTTTCTTTTTTTTTTCTCCCTTTCAAAAATTCAAAATTTAAGTAGTATATGACTTAGTGTAGGGATCACAGAATTTTGAAAATGTGCACACAATTCACTTTTCCCCATAGCACGTCATACGCAGTTTTTAACTGTTTTTTTGACTTAAAATAAATAAATAAATAAATAAAAATATATCTATGTAGGTGGCGTTGATTTAAACTCCAGTAGTACAGACGTAGAAAAAGACGTAGTGCATTGAAGTTTAGCAAGTAGATACATACAGTCTATTTTATCAACCTAATTAAATCAAAAAATTTGCATCATTAAAATTTCTGTGAAATTTTAATGCGCTAATGTTTATAATGGTGGCTACTTGACTATAATCGTGGCCTATTCTAGGAGAGGGCAAGTTCAGTTTCTATCCAATGAAGTTTAGAAATGTATGTTGAATTTTTTCAATTATTTAAAATATTATTTTCATACATAGGAGACCACACTGACGAAGCATTTGTTAGAATTAGTCTAACAAATATTAGATATAGAATTTGGAATGATTTTGGATTTTTAAAATCTATAGTCATTCGTTTTATAAAGTCCAGCATATAATTTGCTTTTAAAATTATTTCATCAATATGATGGGAAAATTTAAGTTTAAGATAAAAAAGAACTCCAATGACCACATCAAGATTCTGATCATTAATACAATAAGTAAAGTTGATATTATTATTCATCCTAAAATAAGTCATAAATTTACATGTCAAAATATTCAAATATAATTTGTTTATGCTGCACGAGGAAGTCAGATCTGAGTTGTGTTGAAGATATGTACAGTCGCCGAAATTATTTATTTCAGAGTAATTTTAAATCATCAGCATTAATTAGAAATTAATTAGTGTGGTGTATGTGTTTTACATCATATACAAATATGAATAGCAGTGAGCCCAATTGTGAAACCTGTGGCACACCTGATATAACCGTAATGTCTTTCAACGCAAATGATTTATATTTAACATTCTGAAATCTAAGTAACATAATTTTTTTCAGTTCAGGAAATTTCCATGAATCCCTAAATTATAAAGTTTATCTAACATTATTTTATGATAAACTCTGTCAGACACTTTTGAATAATCAGTAAATATTGTACCAACGTGTGAGTTTGATTCCAATTTTTCACTAAATATCATGTTGAAATATCAATAAATTTCAATAAATTAGACAATGTTGTGCGATTATTCTCGAAATCATGTTGTTGATCTATAAGTATCTTTTGAAGAGATAGATTGTTTGTAATGATAACTTCAAATCATTTTGGAATTGTGCTTAACTTTAAAATATGTCTATAATTTATCACGTTAGAATGAGGGCCCTGTACCAATGCAGTTATGCAACAGAAAATATTTCACATGGTATTTTAAACTTGTATAATTGTTTAATATCAACTGTAAATTTGTTGTAAAATAACATACAGGTATTAAATATGAACTTCTTTTGCAGTGGACTGTCAATACTAACACCTGATGAATAAGATTCCTGTGTCATGTTTTATAATTATATAGAAATCTTGAGAGAAAAAATTAAAGTGAATCATCAGAGAAATATGATAAAATATTCTACGTTGTAGAAATTATTTTTCAATCTTGATTTCTGTTTAAACAGGCTTTACCGGAAAAATTATTCAACAGAGAAGGAAATCGACTGGTCTGAGAGTCGACACTTACTTTTTGGATCAACATCATCGTTTATGTGGATACAATTCCGATTTGTTAAGAACAATTTTCAATTTAAAAACTTCAGTGGACTGAGAGGTTAGTATATTATAATAAAATTAATACAAATCAAAAATTTGCTCCCGTATTTTTTTTTTTTTTTCCCTGTACCTAAATTTCTAGAATTCTGAGATCATATTTTGTTTGTGATTGTGGCAGTAGACTAGTAATTCATTGAATATTTATTCTTGATTTTATTCTTATTCATTTTCCAGATTTTATAAAAGCAGTATATTCACGCAGGGATCTTTTTGATGGGTCATCACGTTATCTAACAAGGTATAAAGTAAATGAAGATTTTTCATTGAGTGTTGTAAATGATGAAGTTTGAAGAAGCAAACAAAGTGTAAATGATGTAATAAAGAGATTTTGTACATTGAATTCATGGAATTTACACTACAAGGATGAATTTATAAAGAAACTTCAATTTTATTTTTGAGTTTTTATCATTTAAATTATCCTTACCAACAGTTTTCTTGTATCTCTTAATTGTAATGTAGGGAAGTGTATCAATTATAAATGAGACTTTTTGAGTAACCCTTTATTGAAAATTAAAAATAAATTCTTTGGCTGGTAGGCATCTCTAACTGTCAACCGCTTACAATAGTAAACAAGTTTAATAGTTCATCACTTGTGTGGGAAATCAACGTTTGGCTTCCCAGAAGACGGGCATGAGAACTATACCATTAATCAAGAGTCCTTGCTTTGGCTTTTATGACCATTACTAAATAATTTGTGCTACTTGTAGGATTTAGGTTTCAAAAGATTCTCACCCCAAAATTGTTCACACAATCATTTCAAAATGTGTGCTGATTAAACACTTGATTCTTCAAACACTGAACTGATAGCAATGGCAACAAAATGCATTGTGCGACTGAAACATGTGTTTTTTGTTCATGCATTGTGATAAAATGAACGTTAAGGACTCCAGAACAAAGCACAAGGATATGTAAGAATTATATTATTTAATTAATAACATTAATAATTAATAAACATTAAATAACATATATTTAATATAATATAATATTATGTCGAAAAATAGGTGCTTCTCTGAAACGTTTCGTGGGTCTGCGGTGCGGTAAAAACCATGTGTTTTTTTCAGCATTCCTTGATATCTGTGGATGCATAGTCTGCAAACTGAAAACTTTAGGCCGTGGTCCATATAGTAAAACGATTTTCTTTAACAGAGATTTTTTCAAGAAATTTGTCAACGCTGCGAAACATACATATTCAAAAAAGGCACCTACTGACTAACTTTTTTATGATTCGGCAGTTCTAACATGAACATCAATGTGTTAGAGACCAAAAACTGCACTTTTACAAATTTTGAAAAAGTGAAAAATTGAAAATATACAAATGATATTAGCAAAGTGATATGATATTAGGGAAGTATGTTTTTCCATTATTATGTAAGGTATAATGTAACTAATGCATGATATTTGTTTGATGCAAAGTGTACATTGAGAAAAAAGTGAACCTTTTATCTCAACTGAATATTTTCTGTTATATTCAAGATATTATAATAACTACACTTTTCTGTTATTAATGTTTATAATAATAAACACGAATCTGTTTTAATCATAATTTCAGTTCCATTATTATTACAAACAAGTTTCAATTTTTTAGATAACAGAACAACTTTCATTACATTTATAATAAAGACTGAAATAAATGTTCAGAACTGTTGAAGCCATTTTCAAAGGGTATTTAAAGCCAATGGGATTTAAAGACAAGGAAGCGGTAAAAATTGTTTTTATTTTTTTTTAACTACAGCAGCTCTGCAATCTAAACTAGTGGTGGTATCGAATGGCACAGACTTTCTTGTACTTCTTAGTTTTCTAATTTCTTTAGTCTGGGCCAGCTTTACAACCTTGCGCCATCCTCTTGCCAGCTGCAATCTATCGCCGCACAAAGTACATTTTTTTTAATTTCAATTTTTCAGTTCCTTAATGGTAGATTCAAAATATTACGTTACAAGTATTTAAGACCAGTAAAGCTCGTCCTATGAGGAAATTTTTGTTGAAAACTTTGGAGCCGTTTTTAAGAAAATAGCATTTACGCGATACTGTAAATGCGAAATTTGAAAGTCTTTCTCACAAAAACATTGAGTTTTTGGAAAACTTCATTGGACATCATTTAAAGCACATTTACTCGTAAATATAATAATGTGAACAAATCGCCGCCAATGAAAATATCGACGTGAGTGACGAATCAATTTTTTTTTTAAATAAACAAAAAAATAGAGCACAATTTATGTCATCTCATAAAGTACTTACAAAGTTATAAGAAAAAATTAGGAGCCGATATTGTTGTTGAGAAGATCTTGCATTTGTTTGTTTTTGCAGGCACCTATTGCACGCAATATTGCGCGAAAACTACTGAATGTTTCAAAAAACGTACGTGACCTCAATGAAAGAACTAATTAAGGACAACAATTTCATTTGAAGGAAAAATCTCTGTCTTCAATTTTGTAGTTGTAGGAAGTCGCCAAAATAATTGAAACTTTACAATTGTAAATTGTTAATCGAAAATTCAGACTTAACAGTGAAAATTGGATCTATGCCACCTTTAGAAGTAAATTTTACTCTGCTCTTACAAAAAAGTTTAAAAAAAAAAGTATTGTTATCACAGTCCGGCAATAAGTTTTTCTGCCGAAAATTCGCAAATTTTTCGCGCAGTATTACATAACTTTCTCTCTTGCGTAAGCGGTAGCGAGAGAGTAGAAATATTTTTTGATAGTATATTTTTTTTTTTCATTTTTTAATCAGATAAAATAGTGTTGACGAAAAATTTAAAAAAAATATATTTTCTGACTAGATGTGGGTGGTGGAACGGGTGCCAAGAAAACTCTGAAAAATCTTATTTTTATGTTGAGTTATAGTGTAACTAGTCATGACATTAGGTTTAGGAGAACTTTTTACTACTTAATTGGGGAGGACTCTCTGCCCCGCCCAATAAAATACCCGAAATCCCGCCTCTAGGAAGTGCTAAGGTTACGTGACTTACTCTGTATATCCGTGTCAGCCCTGGCACACCACTGGGGTGTCCCCTTGTTGGACTCCATGTTGAGTGGGAAGCACGGACATGAATCACAGTCCCTCATATGGAGCCAGAACTACCTCCCATGCCCTTTTTGCCAGGAAAGGGTTATTAATAGGAAGAACTACCCATCTAAACAGTTGCTCTTATGGAAAAAAGGATGACAAACCAAACAAAAAGCCGTGTTTCCACCTTAAGGCATGGGCCGATGAAGGGAAAAGGTTTAAACATGTAAGTGCTGTTCGTCTGGCACGAGCCATAAAGGAAGCGTTCTGGAAGCTCCAAGCGATGCGTTCTTTTTGAAGAACGTCTGGATGAGAAAAATTGAGATAATACAAAAGTCCAAGCGAATTGCCGCCTCCAGGTGGTAGTGACGACGCATCCAACATTGAACCGATGCGAAGGTAAACCACAAGCACTTTGCTTCGGAGAGCGACGAATATCTTCTTTCCTTCTTCAAGAGTCAGGGCATGACAGAAGTGAATAGGATCAAAAGGAAGGAGAAGAGAAAAGTGATCCATACTTCAACCCTGATCCTTACGTTTGACCGTCCGTCCCTCCCGAAGAGAATCAGTGTGGTTTCTACTACCTCCACGTGCGACAGTAATTGCCAAACCCTTTGAGCTGTTTCAAGTATCAAAGGTTTGGGCAACGATGTCCGGAGAGCCTGGTGTGTGGAAAGTGCGGTTCGTCAGTGCACGCCCCACGATCCTGCTCCACACTGTGTCAATCGCGAAGGCGATCATCCAGCCAACTTCAACAAGAGCCGCACCTTTCTCCGAAAAAGATTCAAAAGTTCAGTCGTCGCAAACGTTTCCTTCCATGAGGCCGCACGACGGCACCGGGCTAGAAACCCAGTAGACCTTTCACGATCCTTCTCCAGTGCCCCAAATACTAAATCCTTGGGTGTAACAGCCAATTGCCAAACACAACGTGCTTCCGTTCTAGTTGCGCACTTAAGTTGTCAGGTGTCGACTGTAGACTTCCCTGAAGATACGTCGTGCTTTCAAGGTGGAAAAGTGATATCTACAAAGAATACAAAATGTAGCAAAAAACTCCACCAGCCACCGATGACCCGCACAACCCCCAGAAAATAGAAAAAAGACCTCATAATATCTTAGGAATACACATTTTTTAATGACATTCAATATTCAAGATATTGCAGCCATATCTACGTATATGAAATCATTTTGAAACCAAAGAGCATCCAACTGGTGTCCTCTCCGGTGTCTCGTGCCTTGCCAGGAATTGCACCACGCTCTTGGCTGTATTACTGGGTTTATTATTTTACTCTTTGGCCCTTCGATATAACACGGAAAACATGCGGCCTTTTGGTTGAGCAATCAGCTAGTGGCGCTGTCTAGCGCTGCGCAGTGACGGAGGGGGTCTCAGAGGAATACCCATATTCTCTCTTCGTCTGACTCGCTGCAACGTAGTTTTATGAATTTCGCTTGTTATTGAAAGTACCCAAGTTCAGTCCATTATTGGCGACTCTAATACTTATAAACTAATTAAATGACTAACATTCTATGATTTGTAATGTTAAGTTTATCAGCACATTATAAATATATGTGTGTGTGTATATATGTGTGTGTGTATATATATATATATATATATATATATATATATATATATATATATATATATATATATATATATATATATATATATATATATATATGTGTGTGTGCGTGTTTATAATAATGTGATTCAGTGTTTTTATTTCAAACATTTTGTAAACTAGTGTCTGTCAAAAAGCTCTGTGGCCAACTCATCTAACATAATAAACATTTAAAACAATAAAATTAACTCTTTAATTTTCTATAGTCAAGAAACAGCAATGTGTTTATTATGTACAAACATAAAATAAATCCTTACGTTTTGGAAACCGCTGTTTAATTCTCAACTCACAAAATGTTTACCCACAAAGGGAACCTAATAAAAACAAAAAACAAAAAAAAAACAAAAAAAATCAAAAAAACAGATAATTGAGGTTCTACTATATTGCATTATACTCGCTGAAATTTTGAAAGCCTATAATTCGGAATGTATTGCTGGTGAACTGTTGAAATATGCATAGATAAGTGACCTTTCGTTCAGTAAAAATATGTGTGTTCTAAACCTACATAATACATTGAGAATACAAATTGTAGAATAGAATAGAAATGAAATAGAATGAATATTAGCATTTTCAATAGTAAATTATAATTAAAATTAAATTAATTATTTTTCATATTCGCTGAATCCATTTCTGTTCTTCGAGGATTTTTCTCGTGGACCTTAGTTGGAGGGGCATCTGTATATATTTCATTAATTTCAAGCTGAACTTTCGCTAGTTTTTTCCAAATGCACACAGTTTTATAAATGGGCTGATTTTTACAACAGATTTTGTTTTGAGACAAAAATATTTCTCCATCCATTTTTTCCAAATCCATTTTTTGTAGTTTCCAAATGTTAAGTTTTTACTATCTTTGAAAGTTCGGAGAGTTCAACAAAAATGAGAATTGTACCATTCATTTAAGAGTCTCTCCTTCTATTCGTATAATTTTTTTTTTTAATTTCGAGCGGTTTTTGAGAAAATATCTGTATTTAAATATTGTGTTGAAAAACGTAAAAACTACTCTTGTTCAAAAAAATTGTGTATGACCTTTTTTAGAGTTGATTTTTTACAACAAACTTTGTCTGAAGCAAAAATCTGTATCTTCAATTTTGTAGTTTTGAGATTTTTTGCTATTTTTGAAAAATCGAGCATAACCTGAAAATGGGACTAGCAGCATATTTTTAACTCCCCCTCATTACATATGTGAAACAATTTTTATAAAAATTGCCAATATTTTGAGCAAAATTACATGAAAACTACTCATATTTTCAAAAAGTTGAACATGACCTAATTTCAAGATCTGTCTTTAAGGAACAGATTTTATTTAAAAAGAAGTCTATCCTCTCTATTGTAGTTGTAGGATGATGACAAAAACAAATTTGGAATTTTTAGATTTTCGAAAAATTAGGGATTTCAATGAAAACGAGACTTGCAGCATTCTCTTATGTGTCCATTATCTTATCCGAGGATAAAGTTTAATAAAAAATTTTGTGCCATTCTTTTGCAAATGTCCGCTGAACTTCACATAAAGTAGCCCCAAAAAATTAAAATATTGATTTCAAATTCCAGGGGCCGTGACATAAGCCACAACGATTGAAGAATATCAATTTTGGAGAAAATCGTGTGAATGGTTTATGCACAGGCCAAAAGACATGTTTTACCGCTAATCGATTTTTTTGGTATCAAAGATGCACAAAACACAGATTCTGGCTACACCATGTGTTAAGAGGATTTTTTCTATATTTAGCAACTGGATTTATCTACTTTTTCATTACCAGGGTCTGGCATTAAAGAGTTTTTGTGTTGAAAATTAAGTTTTCCAATGCAAAACTTTCTCTTCTTGCGTTAGTAAGGGTGAGATAGTAAATACGTCTTTTAAATGCCGATAGATGCTGCAAAGAGGGTGGAACACAAACGAGAAGCTAGTCCAGACTAGAGACATTAGGAAACTAACTAGTCCAAGAAAGCCTTACTATTCTGAAGCACCACTAATTTTTCTTCTTGCATAATTGGATGCACGGTAATCAGGTTACTAGTTGAGCAAATAATTTCTACTACAATAATAAGGGCACATTTTGAAGTGATATAACAATGTTTTCTTGGGATTCAATATATTCTAAATGTCAGTTGAAATGATCAATTCCATAAACATCTTGTTTCACTGGTAAGAGATTTTTCACCAGCACACTCGTATAAGGATTGAGTATCGCTAACGAGTATAGAACCTTGTCACTGAATATAATTATGAAATTTATTAAGGAGTGTGCACATGACATTTAGGCAATCAGAGAAAAATTAAAAGAAAATGGCAGGGATTAAAAGATATTCTGAATGATATAAGTGACATTTATTGACAGAATACCACATACATTTGATGCAAGTAACATTGCAGTAATGACTCATGAACTGTTTTAATCATCCTCAAGCAACTTGGATCAACTCAGTAAAAAAAAGTCAGCACTTCAACATTCAATCCTCTTGTTAATTACACACAAGTTTATCCAAAGTTTTTTGCAAACATCACGAAGACCACAATCACAATTCATTCTCAATAATCTAAATTTTATTGCTTGGCCTGTTCCTCACGTTTTGCTATCTGCTTGTCTAAAGCCTGTCTTTCTTTTGCTTTCTCATAGAGGGGCAGAAGTTGACCACGACGTGCTAAACTCTTGAGTAATTCAACAATAAGAGGGAGATAGTTGTGTTTGCGTCGTATGTTTTCCACTTGATATTGCTTGGATTTCTGCGCTTCTTCGTCAAGCAGAAGTCGCAGTCTCGCCATTTCTGCTTGTTGAGCATCTGTCTCCATACCACTGTCCTGTAGAATCATTAAAATGTCGTAATAGGAAACTGTTGGTAATAGCACAGTTGAAAATAAAATGAGTAGCAATCACTCTTCATCCAACTGTGTTTTTAATACTAACATTCATAGAAAATATTATAATACAATGAAATACAGTCGACTCTGGTAGTAGTGAACTTCTGAGGACTGAAATGTTTGGTTCAATATAGCTGATGTTGACAAAATTTAATGGAATTTCTCCACATTGATTTTATTAATATAGAAATACAGCAAAATTCATTAACAGCACGAACTGTAAATTTCAATATCTTTATTTGTATGTACAAAAATCAATTATTTTGAATCGTTTGCTTTGTACATTTTTCATTAGATGAAGATTAGTGAAACGGGATGAGTGACTGAAGTTCAACAGTGAACTTCAGTCACTCATCCTGTTTCACTTACATTACAAACAGGCTTCAGAAGATTCAGTTATAGTGAACCAGAACCTTGGCTATAGTGAACATAGGAAATAAAGTCTTGGAAATTAATTGGATTAACCAATGGTTCACTATATCCAAGTTCGCTATAACTCGAGTCGACTGTATAAAGCTTTCTTAGTGATTAGAGGTAACAATTTCACAATTTTACTGATTCATCTTACCTCTATCTCTTTCTGTATCTGCTGAATTTTCTTTTCAAAAGTCATTTTGCGATCTGACACTATTGCCATTAGATTAAAGTGAATCTCCCCTTCATTGTACCTTAAAAAAAAAAGAAAAAAGGATGGTTCATTTCTATGTAATGAAAATCAAAGCACCAAACCTAAACTATTAAAAGTTTCAATGGTCACACCAAAACCAGTTTTTTCATTAAATATATAACTGAAACTGCAACTGATTGAAATAGTTTTGGTGTTAAAAGTGGCACAATCAAAAATATCTTTATATTCTAGGTTCAGGTTTTGAAAAGAGGTTTACAATATACAAAAAACAGATGTTAGATATGAATGGCATTTTCAAAGTAACTTTAAAAGATAAGATAGTGTCTTTTTTTATCTGATGCTTCAGACAGCAAAGGTTCCCTTAAACTCTTCAAAATTATGCTCAAGTATTTTTATAGAAATTGAACAAATCTGAAGTCACACACTTCAATAATATTTAGTACAAACAATGTTATAATTAATAATAAAAAATTTTAAAAAAAGTGATCGTGAACTCTCAGACATTTTGAATGTGTGCAAAAGTATTTTCATCAACAGCTATTTCGTTACAAAAAGATAGGAAATCTTTTTGAAAATCCAAGCCCATGTCTTTTTTAATAAAAGAAAAAGAAAATTTTAATAACTGAAACCAGAATTATTTGAAATGGTTCGATGCCTTGGTGAAAATTTACAATATTAATATCACATACTTGCGAATTCTCTTTTCAATTTTAGGCCGTACAATGTCCAACCAATCTGCTTCAGGTGGTACAGCTCCTAGGTCAATTGGCCCTTCTTTCAATCCATCCAATTCATAAAGACGTCCATCAATTGGAATGTAACCAACAAAGTGGTACATGTCATCATCCTTGGAAGCTAACTTGGATTCAAATTCAAATAAAGTTTGTCTGAAATTTCCAAAAAATACTAATGGATACAGAAACATTAAATTAGAAGAATTTTCTACATTTCAGAAGTTGTTCATGACACTAACCTTGCAAAGGAGTTGTGTACAGAGCGAATGGTCTGTGAATTACTCAATGTTAGACCTTTCATATTAGCATCGAAACTCTGACAAAATTCCTTGAACTCTGTCAATGTAGGACCCAAAGAAATATCAGGATGTTTACAGTTCAGCAATATACTAAGTATTGCTTGGGTAGCACAGGCATTATTGATTACCTAAAACCACTTTTATTTAAAAGACATGCCCTGAGATATATCATAATGTACATTAAACTGAATGAATCATAGCTTAAAAAAATTAAAAGTAGTTTTGTTTATGGCGATGACACTCAATAATTCAGGCCCATAATGTACATTGATTTTTATAATTAAAGTATCCCAATAAATTTTCAGACGGTTATGAAAATGTTGGTTGTTTTTTTTTTATTTTCAATAGTTCAATTTCTCATTTTGTACTACGTTTCGAGGACACTTTTTTCATTTTCAAGTACTGAAAAATGCATCTGCAAACATTTATGTTTTTTATACTATAATTTTCTAGGCACTAATGATTTCAAAATATTGTGACTTACCAAGAGCAAATTGATACAATTGATGATCGAAATGATGTACAAAATGAGAAATTGAAGAATTGAAAATACAAAACAACTATATCATAACTGTCTGAAAGTTTTATGGGATAATTTAATAATAATAAAATTATTAGATAGTTAAAACAAAAAAATCAATACATTGAGTTTTGCCTAAGATTGTCCAAAAATAATAATATCTTGAACTGAGAAGTATGACCATTACAATAAGCACTTGATTAATGATGCATTTGAAGTTTCTCATGAAAGTAATAATGAAAAAAAGCAAAGCACATATGATTATTTTAATAATTATTTTTACTTACACATAATTAAAGCACATATGATAATTATAAATATATGTTAAACTATGAAATTAACCTGTTTAGCAAAAAATATTTTCTCCAATCTACTATCTTGTACAATGGAACCACTAGGTTCATCGTCTTGAACCCATTTAAATAAGAATATTAGTCCATGGATTGGTCTGTAACAAAATATTAAAAATGAAAGGTCAGGGTTTTTCATATAGACTTCATTAAACGTACTTTTTGATACAAGCACTTACTTGAGATTTTCAAATTGTTCTGCATCTAAACTCCACAGTTCTTCAACCTGTACTCCTTTAACGCCTATATGAAAAAAAATATATAAATATATGTGTTAGGTTATGTACACAATGACTATTCAATTGCCTCTGAAGTAGGGCCGATACTAATGGAAAACGTACATTTTAATAACATAAATAACACTTTTGTCTCAGCATTCTAAAATACTTACCAAATTGTTTGATAAGCTCAGTAAAAACTCCTGGATCACTTTCTATTAAGCACCAATTTCCTGCACTGTCAGCCATTTATCTGTTTCCGCAAACGCCCAACAGTAAAACACTAAAGCAGCGCCTTCTTATCCCTTCAGGAAATAAATAAGTAAATTACAATATTCTCTACCTGCACCAATGAAAGTGAATGTTTTTACTCAAAAAGATTAGTGTATACGACGTACTTCGTTGGCACGCTCTTGTTCTGCACAAGTTTTGCATCCGTCGGCACTTGTCTTTCTGTTTGGTTGCTGCGCCGTGCGGTTGTCCAGCGCTAGCCGCGCTTTCAACCGAATAATTGAACATCAATTCCCCCCCCTCCAACGACCGTACTCTCTGCGATCCCGGTCCCACAGAAGCAGAAGTCAAAGAAGAAAAAGCTGACAGTATATAGAGAATAAAAACACGTAGCGTGACTGTCGGCATGGACGGCGTACTCAGCTGAAGGAAGGCAATATTGCAATGCATTTGCACATGTGCGTCAGTGACGTGTGACTGACCCTGTGTGAGTGTTTGTGCGCACACGCGCGTGTGGGTTGCCGTGTGATTACGTTAGAGTATCGCTAAGCAATGAAGTTATGGACCATGTGTTCGCGAACGTCATGTTTGATTATGTATGGTGTGCATTTAAGAGTTTCTGACAAGTTTTTACATTCTTTATTATATAAATGTTTCATTTCGATGTTATTACGCTTAAAATTGGCGTGCGGTTAGTATGCAAAGCTCTATAATGGAAATTAACCTTTACAGTGAAAAATTCTAAGTTTTGTATTTCGCCAAACTCAAAAATGTCTCAAGTTTCGAAAAAGCCTGTTAACATGCCTGTGAGAAAAAGATTAAAACCTACTGTAAATTTGAATGTGGCGTTTAGGAGACGAAGAGATGCCAAAGAAGCCTCATCTGTAACAGATGTATCAGCTCAAATACTTCCTGACCTGTCAAAAAGTAGTAATGGCAGCAATGAAGAGGCAGTTCCTCATCATTCTACAAATATTCGAAGGGAAGGGCTTAGAAGTTCCAAAGAAATTGATGATGCTCTTAATACAACCTTTGAGTCAGAAAAATCATTTTCTTCTGAGAAAACTGTATTATTGCAGGATTATGTTGAACATACATCAGAAGAAAGTGATAAACCTCACTGTGAAATACCTGTTTCCAAGAGTAGTCCATGTAGGTCAGTATCTTCAAGTGTTACAACTGTGTTAATGCAGAATGATGATGATAGATCTAGAAAGTCCCTTAGAGATGTCTTGGATCAATCAATTGATTCTTTGGATGAATTAGATGGTTTTCATTCTTCAAATCTTGCAGTAGAGAAAGGATCAACCGAAGCTCCTTCTTCTAAAACTGTTGATGTGGCTGGAGACAATGAAGTGAGTAATGGGAAAAATGCTTTGAAGAATTCAAATATCTCTGATGTATTACGATCAGTTTCATGTTCTGAGGAGATGTCACATGATCCAGAAAAGGGCACAGAGGCTACAACTCATGTTTCAGATCATGAATCTAGGAAATCATTGTCTTCAAATGTTCCTGAAGCATTACCACAAAGAGAGGAGAATGTGGACTTGCAGAGTTTGAATAGTGATAGCATTTCCTCTGTCAGTATACAGAGTGTAAGGCCAAGTTCTGACATGTCTCCACCCAAGTACAAAAGAAAAATGAGTTCTATGGCAAAACAACTCTCTGAAGCAAGGCGTGACTTTGAAATTCGCTTTTTCAACAAGAAGCCAGAAAGAAGTGCTCTAAGAATGTTTGACTTAATATACTATAATCCTTCTACTAATCCAATGAAAGCATCTGCAGATAAACCCAAAGAAATTGTAGTAAGTTCCCCATCAGATAATACAGATACTAATTGTGCTGCTGAAGAGGATGTTGATAATCCTTCAGAGGAAGAGAATATTGAAGATGATAATGAAAGTGGAATTCCAGCTCCTCGGGTTAAAGTCGGTCCTAATGGAGAAATAGTGCTTGATGAACAAAGTCTTGTGATTGAAACTACACAGTCAAAGAAGAGTCGTCAGGAAATTGCTAATTTGACTGTGGTTGTAGACTCTGGAAGCAACACTACTTACCATACCTACAGCAAAAAGAAACGCCAAAGAAATGAGTGGTCTGTCAAGGAAACAATTCGTTTTTACAAAGCTTTACAGACTCTTGGAACTGATTTTTCTTTGATGCAGTCTTTGTTTCCGTCACGCACACGTGTTGACCTTAAATCAAAATTCAAAAAGGAAGAAAGGATCAATGGACATTTGATAGAAAAAGCATTACGGTTCCCTTCATTATTTGATTTAAGTGAACTTGAAAAAGAACAGGTTATTGAAGAAAAGAAGAATACCAATGAAAAGAAACGGAAGGTACCAAAACAAAGAGTTAAGAAGAGGTCTTTGAAGTCTTTGGGATTTGATGAAGATGATGTTGGACCCCCATTAAAAAATAAGAAAAAGAAGGGAAAGCCATGTGAAGACAAAGGCAAAGACACAGAAAAAGAAAATATGGAATCTCAACCCATTGATTGTATGTCAGATGAAGAATATCAACCTCCTGCCACTGAACAAGAGAAAATCAAAAGTTCTAAGGTAGTAACTGAACGTCGAAGTTCTCGTGTTCTCAATGGCAAAATTCTTAACTATGCTGCTGTTGAGAATAAACATGATTTCCTTGAGGCTGGTGTTGATCTCCTTGAATCTTCTGATTGTGAAGAAGATAATGACTCGGGGAATGCAGTTGAAGATGATCAAGACGTTTCTCCTACCGTAACAAACAATTTTGATATGAATAATGTAGCACCTGGTTCTTTGGTTATTGTGACTACACAGCATCCAGATAATCCAGGTTATCAGATTTGCAATGTCTTCATGGTTCAGGAACGATCAGACCGAGAGAATGTAGTGCCTCCTTCCCCTCAAGATATTTCTTGTACCCAGTCCAGTGTACCTCCCACTCCTTTGGAAACCACTGAAAGTGTTGAAGAACCAAGTTAACCTTGAAAGGTTACCTATGTATATAAATGTTTTTGCGTATTATACATAATTATAAAGTTTCCGTATTTATTGTATTTTTTATTCACTTGTTTCTCATAATTATATTAAAGTAATTGTACATACTCTGTTAATAATGTGTAAATAATTAAAAGAAAGTGGTGATTCAGAGGATTGGAAATTGAGATATGGTAAATAATAATACACATATTCATATAAGTTGAAAATTATAATTGTACACGTTTGTTGTATACAAATTAGGGTTTTTGTGTTTGACATGGGTCTACTGAGCATATTTCATTTCAATAAAACCAAGGAGTTGTTTAACTTGAAAATTGTGAGAGAAAAGGTATAAAGTTAATGTGATTATAAAATAGTTTACAGAAACATTTTCTACATACGTACAAGTTGATTTTCTGTTTTGGAACAAATGGCACTAATTATTCTACAGGTTCTAGATAAAGGAATTGAAAAATATAGTATATACATATAATTAACAAGATACTGGTCTCATTTGGTCATAAGAATTTCAGTTAATGTATTGACTGCCTTATTCTCCCTGCATTTAACATTCTCTTGACAAACATTCAGCGTTACCCAATATTCTGAATCTGATGTAAGTTAGGGTGGAATGGATATACAAGTATTTCATCCCTCGTGAGGAAAGAATTGTCTATTTTAATACACAATTAGCCATTATTCTTTTGAATGCGGCACATGTCTGAAAAATATAATAAAAAAATAATGAAGTACATAGGCACCTTGAGCTACCATCCATAACATTCCTGTGGAAAACACTGCTTAATGATATTGAGTATTCTGATGAACTGTTTGTATTTGAAGTAAAGCCTTTGACAATAATAGATTACTTCTTTAAAGTGCAAGTAAATAAGAAGATGAATTGTTGCATTGTGAATTACGATTTCTTTAATGTTTTCTTGCAATGCAATTTCATGTATCAGGTTTACAATTATCAAATAATTTGTAATTGGAAGATAATTTTGTGTAGTTAAAGAATTTTTGAAAATCCTTTTTTAATGTAATTCCTCAATATAAAGAAACTTATCTTAAAAAATGAATTAGTTAATTATAATTTCATTACGTTTTATTTCTTGTTTTAAGAAACAAATTTGTATATGAATTGTTTCAGATTAAACAAATTCTGGCTATCATGCAGTTAGTCATACAAATTGCAGAGAAATGATTTCATTTGAAACTTTGTTTGAAAACTTGAGTTTATATTTTATTACTCGTATTGATTATACATTTTTTTAAAATATTAGATGTAATCCACTTTCCTTTATTGTTCTTTTGCTTTTCTTTTTATGGACGGAGAGTACTTTAATTTGGATTTTTTGTGAAGGAAAAAGTGTTTGCTAATACCGGATGAGCATTTCTTACTTTTTTAATTTATTATTCTATTTTGGTAGAAATTGTATATTTAGCAAAATGTGTATACAAAAATTTACTATATATTCTTATGTTACTGGTCTTTAGATAATGCTAATGCCAGGTTTTCTATTGTATCGTGTAGTGCTAATAGGCCATTTGGTGGTGTGTATACTATTTATTTTAAATTTTGATCCAGTGGCCTGTTGTTTGTATTGTTGATTCTAGACTTGTTTGTGCAGAAAATTCAGTTTAGGAATTCATACCTTTGTACCTGCATTTCTATTAATTTGTATTTATTGTTTGTATTGTTACATGTTTTGTATTTAAGTTATAAAAATGATTCTAAAATCGTATGTTTTAATTTTTATTTGGCCATAATCGCCTTTTCGTGAAATCAAAAGAAGTTCCCAATCACGTACAACAGGAAAACACATCTCGACTTTGTGAGCCCATGACAATCTGTATGAAGTATTTATCAATTAGATTAAAGACACCTTCAGTGACTACTCACAGCAGAAAATTTGGAAAATAAGAAATGGAGACTTCCCACTTACTTCAAACTTGCTTATGTCTTCTAGTGGCATGATGTAAAATGAAGATAATTTATTTCTTTTTCTTCTTTTACACAAAGAATAAGTTGAAAACATCTTATTGATATTGGCATTGCAAAAATGGAATATGAATTGGTACTTTTTTGGACTTGTCTTCGACATGCTGAGGGTATAATGTAACCCAAGGGCCTGAGCATTACCAAAAGTTTCCAATTTTGAAGTGACCACTACTGGATCACAGTTTGTTTTAGTCACAGTCATAAGTTTGAAAATTGACCTTCAAGGAATCTATTTGAAAAGAAATATGCTAATCATCTGTTTAGTTTGCATTTTAATAATGCAGCCCAAGACTATTAAGAAAACTAAAATAATAATGAACTATGATCAATAATGGTGTTTTTACCCTAAATACTAATATTTCTGAAATAAATTAAAACGTGCAAATTATGAGATTTTTTTAGAGAAATTATTGTTGTTATTAATTTAACTTCTTATTCTAAGGCAAACTGTTTCAGATGGCTATTACAAACGGCTATTACAAAAACATGGGACCCAATTGGTTTGCATTTTGAAAATAAGCCTCCAGAATTTCTTTGTATATGAGATAACAAATTATGTACTGAGTTTATCAGAGCAACAATTCAGATGGAGTTCGATTTTCATTCTTTTAACAAAATTTTCTCCCTATTTCTGATTGGGTGACATGTTTTAAGAGTTGAGTAAGAATTGAAAACAGTTTTACTCTGAATAAGTAAATGAACATTGTATTGGACAAATAACATTCATCATCCCCTTAGACAAAAGATTATACCCTCAGAAAAAATTTGTTTTTTCATTTGGATGAACATGCATTTCTCTGAATTGACAAAAGCATTCAATTTAATTTCTTGAGTCAAACATTTATAATAAGAAACTTTGAAACAACTATAAAATAATTGTGAGTTACTAAGAAGAAGAAAGTTATGAATACAAAAGAATTTATTTCAAAAGTAACAAATATTTCAATATCCAATAGTTATTCAGATAATTTTGAAAATAGATGGAAAACACTGAGAATTACGTAGTAAAAAGATTAGTGGGATCATTCTAGAGTGAAAATTAAGTATGTTTTGTTTAAGAACTTAGGCTGCAGACTGCTTTTGGTTTCAAGAAAGGGTATTTAGTTTTGACAAGTGACCCAAGGAGGAATGTATGTAATATGACACTCAGAATTAAAAAGAGATTTGGAAGTCCCAATAAAAGAGTGCTGGAGCATGTGTTTTGCTTTCCTTCTTGTGGTTTCTTACTCATGCTTGGTTAGCAACTAAGACCTCCCCCAAAGCCAACTATTTTTGGTAATTTTATTAAATTTATTCCAATGTTCCATATTGATTGTATCACATCACAGTAATATTTCCCATTTTGAAAGTACATTTGGTATTGCAAGCTCAGAACAAAAACAAAACAATTATTTCAAAAATGTTTATCAGGGTATGGTCCAAAATGAAATTGAGCTCTCCACTCCTACTACCTGGACCTGTCCCTGGTCTGGATAATATTTTTGATTAACCTACTTATTTCATAGTGACAAGATTTAAATAAAAATTAAAGATTTCTCAGTGAATCCTCAAAGGGACCCTGAAGAAAATACTGTGATTGTCCACATTCGTTGAAGTTTGATTTATTTTGTCAAAAAACAGTAAAATCTGTATATGATGATTGGGGGAGAAGATTATCTGCTCACCAAGTATTATTATGAAAAAAATACACAAATGGCCCTATCAAGTTACAAGCAAACACTCCCTATAACTAATATTCTTGGCTTTCAGAACTAATTTTGATGATGCTACATTAAAGAGGCTCTTCAGCGTTCAATCATTACGTTGGGTTTATCCTGTTGCAAAACTGTACTTCAAGGAGAATACCCTAGAATCAACAGATAATATAATTCTAGAACTCCAGACAATTGTTTAGACCATAAGTGGTACATTTATTCAAGAATGGGAAAATGAAAAGATTAAAATAGATAGATCACAGAAATATTCTCTCTAAACATATTCTTTGATTATGTTGACTTATTGATGCCATTGCGGGAATCATCAGTCAATGAACTGGGAAAAAAAATTATAAATTTTTCTTTTTTAATTAGTAATTAATTTTACCCAAATAACTATCTTTTTACTGTTAATATTGTATTTACACATTAAGTTGTATACTTAAATTTTCTTCTGACAATGACATTTAAATTAAGGATTTGGAGATGTAACTACAAATTCATTAAAAACATTTGAGGAATAATAGGGAAAATATTCAAGATAAATTCCAAAATTGTATAGCTTACTTTTTCCGTGTTGTATTTTTCCTTATTGTATTTTTGAAGATCACTGGTGATGAGTAGGGGGCGGATTTTAATGAAAAGTCAGTTTTTTCCTTTTCACTAGAGAAATACAGTTTAGTATAGAAATTCACTTTATGTTATGACAAAAGGAAATAACCCATTTTTATAGTCAAACCTTTTTCATATTTAATGCATTTTTTGCTGATTTCATTGATTTTAATATCATTTTAACGGTACCTGCTTCAAATAATATTTATGGGATGCAACAAATTCTCCACAGAATTCCTGAGCACCTATACATAGTAGCGTATTCTACTTCTTCACTCAGAAGTTGTAATGTCAGCCATTGTGAGTATGTCATCTAAGGTTCCTGCGACACCTGTCAGCGTTATTGGTGGTTCAGCCGAATTCTAAAGACAGAGATATTCTGGTAAAGAACAGTCCAAACCGAAAGTTTGAAGGCTGAGTTCACTTGAACAATTAGAAGAAGCTTCAATCACATCAGTAACGTATCCAACAGCTTGAGTAGTTCACCTGAACTGGTTTAGAAGACATTTTTTATCTTAATTTTTATGGTTTTAGAGCATTTTTCAAGCATTTTAAGAGCATTTTATTGATTGTTTTTGCAATGTTTTAGGCCATCAAAATCCGCCCCCTAGAGATGAGGCCTTTCTTATCCTTTTTTTGGGCATTAGGCATTGTGGAATGTTCTGGTCCCTACTGTTTCGAGTGAAAATATTTAGAACGCACAGGCAACATGACTCACATGTGTGTTTGTTCACTTGTGAACGCACTGGCAGTTGACTCACTGATGGTTTGATGTCAGACTGCTGATAGGTAAAATCAAAATAGTCGATAATGGTTGGTATCTCAAGGTGCAGAGCTTTCAATTATATCAAATGAAAAGTACAATTCCACAAAGTGTCTACATGTAACTTACACATCAACATCTTAGTGTCAACATCTTACACATCTGGAAATGTATCTGATGATTTAATTTTGCAGTATTTATAGGAGAAGACACAACAGATAAACATTTGAAAATGTTTCAGCATGATTTCTAGGTACCGTACTTGAAAAATGTTTCTTCACATTATTACAGGTAATTTTTGTATTGCCATGTACGTTATATTGACAATGGTCATAAATGTATCTACAAGATCTTAAATTTACATGCATTACACCAATAGAAAAGTTTGGATATTTACAGAAATGAGGCACATATACTTGTGAAACTTTAAAGATCAAATTATTACAGTAGTACATCTTTTGATATCATCAGTTTATTTTACCTCATATCATTATTTAAATGTATTTTTAATTTTGAAAATAAAACATTCCAAATAATTGAAATTCACATAAAGTATTTATATTTATTTAATAAAATCATTTGACCAAATTAAGGCTGTTATTATACCAGTTCAAATTTAATGCATGTTTGATAATTTTAAATCAGTGTCTTCTCAACATTAAAAATAAATTATAAATCTGTTTATTCTTAAGTTTTGGAATAATGACTTATTTCATAAATGTGTATAAGTGGTTCATTTATTTTCCAAATCACTTAGCTGTAGTTTTGTCTATCTGTATTAAGATTATTTTAATTATAAAAAATAGGTTTCTCTTAATGTCATTACTTGAAGGCCATGTTCCCATTGAAGTAAAAACAAATACAGCAGAGAGGAGAGTTCAACATTAATAGCATTTTAAAATAGAGTAGCACTTTCTCATTTCATTCTTTTAAACAAAGAAAGCAAGTCTGATTCATTAACATTCGTTATTTGACTTGTAACTGACACTTCTACAGCTTAAGAGAGAAGAGTCATTGATGGCAACAGATCACACAAGACTTTTCTGTACAGTTGCAAATTGAGCAGGTCTGTAAGGACCGATTCAGTACTTGGGCTTTTATAACCTGGCACTTGATGTAAATCAGCTGTTGCTGTGTCATCCAATCGAGATCTAAAACCTCGTCACTGTGACATCTTGCGTCCCTGTGGTGACGTTTCAGTTTCCGATTGGACAAAACCGTCAGCACCTGATTTACGTCAAGTGCCAGGTTATAAAAACACAAGACTTGCGCCCGAACACACGCCATTACCTCATCTCAAACGAGAGCAGGAACAGGAATAAAGGGACTGCTTTGACATTATTATCAACATTATTTCCCGACGATCGTCCCCATTTGGCGTATAAAACGTCCAGATTCAAAGCATCGAACTTAAAAAGAACCGTTTTTCTTTCATTAATTTGATTATTTCAATGTTCTTGTATTTCTCACTTTTCTTGCTCGCTGCTTCTTACAAGTTCTCCTCCTCTTCGAGCTGCACGTCGGGGGGCGAGGCTTGGGACACGGAGAGAATGGGCAGGCCCTCTCGCAGGCCGCTCAGCGGGATGTTCTCGGCGCTGCGCGATCGCCGGCAGAGGTTCGCCGGGAACGACTGGTGGTGGCGGATGAAGTCGGCGTCGCGAGTGGCCGAGCTGATGTAAATAGCCGAGTTGACCCGCGGCCGCGACGGCCGGCCTGCCCAAGGCTCGTGCGGCGCCCAGTGGAAGTGCTGGACAGCAAACGCGGCGGAGGCACGCAGTTATGTAGAATCACTCAAAAAGAAGGAGCGGATTTCAAATATCTAGCACCAATGAACGACGATACATATACTGCGGTTTCCAGACTTGGACCTGACGTTGCGTCAACTGTTCGGCCAGCTGTGACAGTTCTCCAATCAAGAGCCTAACGTCACTACGTGTAGTGACAGTTCCCCAATCGGGACCTTATACGTCACAATATGTAGTGACGTATAAACTCCCGATTGGAGAACTGTCACAGCTGGCCGAACAGCTGACGAAACGTCAAGTTCAACTGTGTGAAAACCGCAGTATACTGCGGATTTTATGGAGCTGCCTGTGAAGTAAAAGAGCTGGTATTATACGCGCACGTTTTCTTGAGCCCTGAAATACCTACCCCCACTTCTTTGCCAACATTACTTGAATTAAGAATAAATTATAGCAACGAGCATTGTAGACAAAAATCTGATAATTAGAAACGTTCCGTCCCGTATAATAGAAACTATTTTGCATCGGAAAACGAACTTCAAATTTGATATGATTCCTTTTGTGAAAATAACCAAACTCCCCACTCCTCTCGCAACTAGCGAAACGAGGGCTCAAGAAAACGTGCGGTGATAATACGGTCATCCAATCGGAAGATTGAACGCCACCATAGTGACGTCACTGTAGTGACGTAAGCTCCGTATTGGATGCCAAAGTAAAAGCTAATGAAACGTCACAGGCAGCAAAGTAAAAATCGCAATATTGAGACACATACGACACATCGTTGGATAGCGGAAAATCCAAAGTTTTATTTTGTACATTCAACATGAGCACCATTTGTTGCGCTACGTATGGTGACCTGGGAGGTCACTTACGATGAACAAGATTTTGTACCACTTATAAATCTATTTATAACGAAGCGGCTCGTTGTTGAACTTGCCACCAAATGCAAACTGCCCTGAAGCAATGGATTCACTCTGCATAATGCAGCACACAAAACGATTTTTCGCGTGGAATGGCAGTTTTCTTACAAACAAACTACAGCGCTACTTCAGGCATTGAATGGAATTAATAGGTAAAAGCTTAAAACTTGGAATGTTTCTCTGTCCAGTGATGCGTCGTCAACCATTGAAGTGAACGTCAACCGTTGTCAACCATTGTCAATGTGTCTCCAACCATTGTAGCTCATTGGTGGCGGATATTTAAAATCTGCTCCTTCTTTTTGAATCATTCTGTACTTTTTATATAATGGCGCGTGAGGGTCTATCTTCATGATGGAATATGGCACGGCTTTTTGCGTCTTTCTCGGCCATGCCGCTTGATGTCGCATTATCGCGTCCGTGTCTTCAGTCCCTAGATATTAGAGAATTTGTGCACCCTCGAACGTTAAAACACTATTGATCTTCTGCGCATGCGCAGTTCAAGTTTCGGATCTCTTTAGTGCGTCTGCGCATGCGCAGAAGAACGATAGTGCTGTCCTCTATGTCGTTCACAAATTCTCTACTGTATTCAAGGGAATCTAAACGTATCAACCAGTGCTGCAAATCAAGCGACATCTAGCGATACGACCGAGAAAGACGTGAAAAGCCGTGCCATATTCCATCGTGAAGACTGGCTCCCTCACGCGCCATGTTATAAAAACCGAAGTATATGCGATTGCCAACGCTATTTGGGGGGCAATTAACGATTACAAGGAACACAGATGGTAGCTCCGTTCGGGGTTCGGATCGTGTTTGGCGATTTTGTTGCCCTGCGGAAACGACCTAGGTACTAGCTTGTTGATATAACATCTCGCTCAGTACTCTGAGAGGCGAAAGAAAACCCACCTTTTTTGTCCATCTCTCGTCTGCGTGATTAACTGATTTAGTTTACTTGCCGTTTACATTGCCGCTTGGTTTTTGACTGTTTCATTTAAATATTGACATACCTATTAATTTGTTAGTACCTGGTGATATTAATGCGTTTTCGTTTTGTTGAGTCGTTTATAATAACTTTTCTAAACATGGGTTTTCTAGTTTGTCTTTTGGTATTTCAGGGTTCCAATTCCATGCATTTCGAAACTAGAGAAGTTGAGCTACATTATTCTACTAGGGTATGGTCATTTGCGATTTACGAACTACTTCTGGACCCCTAAAATACTCCAAGAACAGAAGACCTTCTATGTTCCTTTTTTAACTGTGATGGAGCTTACTGTATTTCTAAACATGATACAAGCTCACATAACTGTGTTTTATACACATAAGGTTGACTTAGACAAGAAGACATAAAACATGTGATACACAGAAGCTTAATAATACAGGATAGTGGCTACAAGCTCTGATTTTGTGACTTGTTTGGTGCAGATTCAACTGGACTTGGATTTTATATGATAACGTCTGTAACATTTTAAAGCCCAGCATTTTGATATTTGATAATTTGTATCTGATTTTGTTAAATACATCTGCATTTTAAAAATGGTTCCAGTACTCTCTGTCTTATTTTCTTTTGCCAATACTGTAAAAAAACATACCCTGAACTGCAAAACAAAATGTTTGAATAAATCTAAGTAAATTATAGTTTTTAATTCTTAAATATATTTTGTTTGCAAGAAAATACATCAGTAATAAAATTTTTAAAAGCTGCAAATTATGCTACAGATTTATATATTATATTAATTAGTGGTGAGTTGCTTGTTACATAACACATTATTACATTTACTACATTTACTCTTCAGTTGCTAGAGGAAAGTGGTTGTGGATATGTTTAGGTTGGAGAAGAAATTTGTGTTGCATCTAATATGCCTAATCTACAGCAGGTGTCCACACTTAGTTGTAAGTAGATTCCACATATAGTGATCTTAAGGGCTAAGATTTACAAGGGGAGCGAATTTTACTGAGTGCTTTACACATAAAGTTTTACAAACCCTAATTTTCTTTGAAGGTCCTGCCTCATGAAGTACAGTTTGTTTTAAGTCTCTGGCTTTGCTAGAATTGTGCTTTGTGTTACTGTAAGTAGGACATTGCCTGCAAACTACTGGGATAATTTTCTACAGAATGTTTCTACTGGATGTGAGCGGTGCTGAGGAGGTAGATAAATAAAGTTCATTTTTTTCTACTGGAACATCATTTGGATACTTGCTGTGTGCATGTGTTTCATTACAATAGAACCACAAACCCTTGGCTGTTCATCAGAATTATGGTAATTATTACACATTTTCAAATAGCAGGTCTACTCATTCTAGAAAGTAAAATGATATTCAGCATATAAAACAATTATTTGAGACTTAGAATAATTACTTTTGAGTATGTGAATTTGAACATTATATATGAAGAAGAAAGGTTTTTACATGCACATTTTCCCCTGAAAAACTGAAAATCATAAAAATTTTGCATGTTTTTTAAATATTTTTTAAGGAAATTTGTATCAGCAAGTTTAATGTTGTTCACCAAAATATTTTATGAAATGCTATTTTAATTACATCTGTACTATTTATTGCGTATTCATTTAATGTTCAACTCCAGCAATGTGTTATATTTTTTATTTATTTGTTATCTTGGTGCCTGAATGCAACTATACATTAAAAATACATTTAAAGGAAATGTTGATAATTTCACTTTATTGCTATTGTTTTAATTCTACAATCATGATGGCAAATTGACAAAAAATTATTTGTATGCTCATAAAAAAATTAAAAAAACTACAGGTATAACAATTGTTACATATTTCAATGCTTGAAATCAAGCCTTGACTCTAATGATCCTTAGTCATAATGATCTGCATGGAAAAATTGATGATTCCAATGATTAAAAAAATCCCCAGAAATGTAATAAAAATAATATAAATATATATGATTTCACTAAATTAATCTAGAGTGAATTTAAATCTTTTTCATTATCATTGTTTACTTTAAAAATATTAAAAGTTAGCATATTCTATTTTTACACAAATAAGTGAAATGGAAGCATTGAAGAAATTATTTCCAAGTACCTCTTATGAGTTTTTTAATCTCTAGAAGATACTATTCAAAATGAAAGAGAAACTGAAAAAAAAATACGGGAATGCAGAGAAAAACGAAAAATGTGCCATTTTGAAAATAAAAAAAAGGGTTTTCTTGAAATGTTGATGATGAGTAAAAAAAAGACTTGTTACAAGAGAAAAATTACTACAGGTAGTACATCAAAAGTATATTTTGTATTTTATAGCTAAGATTTTGGTTTTTGCTGGATTACTGTCATTCAAAATAAATTTGATTTGAAAGACTGTTATTTGTAGAGAAAATATAATGTTAAACTGTTATCAGTGGGAGCATTTTAATAGAAATTCTGGTGTTCTCTTCATAAAAAAAGTTATCTTAAATAATCTTAAATTATTTTGAGTAAACTCCCAGAATTACTTGAATTCAAATCAGTTTCAGAGAAGCAATAATTGGTGCATGTTGCTTATTGAGACACTCATCTTCGCTAACTTGACACACTGAGTTTTTTAAATTTAATACTAATTTGATTCTTCATGAGCCATCCCAATACTGCTTGCGTTTTTGAGCAATGTAGTGGAAATTCTCAAAGCACAGAAGCACGCTTACTTGGCGGCAGCAAGTTTGTAGTAAAACCAGCATATCTGTAGAGAGATTCCGAACTAATGTTTGTAGTTCTTAGTTATACTTGAGTTTTTATAACCTGACACTTGACGAAAATCCGGTGTTACAGTGTTATCCAATCGGGATCTAATACATCACAGCGACGTCACTGTGGTGACGCTTAAGCTCCCGATTGGTCAAAACAGTCAACAGCTGATTTACGTCAAGTGCGAGGTTGTAAAAACCCAAGTATACGCGGTGTGTTGACGAGTGCCGAGCCAAGGGGTTGTCGTGCGAGAGAGAGGGGGTGCCGAGAGCCGGAGGTGCTACAGGGGTGTGGGGGAGATGCACTCCACAGCAGCAATAGTGGTGAGAGTGAGACAGAGAAAAGAAGCAGGGCGCTAGGCTTGCAAGAACACAACGGAGACAAAAGAGCAGAGCAGACAGAACTACGGCGGTTGGGGGAACGGATTATAGGGCTCGCTGCGATTATCGTAGCCGCTTCCGCCGCTGCAGGGGTGTGGGGGTGGTTGTTGTGACAAATTTTCTGCGATTTATTTACAGCTGCCTCTGACAGGACATCAGCTGTTACGATGTCACCCAATAGGGAGCTTCACCTAAGTGACGTCACTATAAAGACGTTCCACCTTCCGATTGGAGGACACCGTAACAGCGGATTTATGTCAGAGGCAGCTATAAATGAATCCAAGTATAGACGACTGTAGCCGACGGTCTCTGCTAGTCTAGATACGTCACCTAACCGAATGATCTGCTTTTGGATTACTGAGTCACGCAGGTAATGGGGGAATTTTAGGACACTAAGTTTTAAAATGCGCGCATTTGATTCATGTTGTTGAAAACTTCACAGAACATTTGATGAAAAAAATATTGAAATATTTACTCTGAAACTTATAGTTGGGTCTTCGTAACGTGGCACGTGAGAAGTTTGTCTTCACGATGGAATATGACACGGCTTTTCGCGTCTTTCTCAGTCCTGCCGCCAGATGTCGCATGTTCGCGACCTATCAAGAAGAGCTACAGATCAAGCGACATGTAGCGGCACGACCGAGTAACGCGAAAAACCATGCCATATTCCATCGTGAAGCCAAGTCCCTCACGCGCCACGACACGAAACCCAAGTATAGAGGATTGTAGCCGACGGTCTCTGCTACACTTGGGCTTTTATAACATGGCGCATGAGGGACTTGTCTTCACGATGGAATATGGCACGGCTTTTCGAATTTTCTCCGTCGTGCCGCTAGATGTCGCTTAATCTGCAGTACTGGTTGAGAAGGTCGTGATTATACGACTTTTAGCGGAACGAGAGAGAGGCAAAAAGTCGTGCCATATTCCATGAAGATAGGCCCTCATGCGCCATATTATAAAAACCAAAGTATAGTCTGGTTAAAACAATACGTCTACCTAACCGAATGATTTGTTTTTGGATTACTGGGTCACGCAGGTGATGGGGAATTTTAGGACACTAAGTTTTAAAATGCGCACATTTGGTTCAAGTTATTGAAAACTCCACAGAACATTTGATGAAAAACCGATTGAAGTACTCTGTAACTTGGTAGAAAACGACGTTAACTCAATGGGCTAATTCTACTTTACTGGGTCTTTCCGAAACGGTAGCGATCAGAGGTGCGAAATGTCCCTAATAATGATTAAGTTTTTGAATTAACATCATCTTGTACCAGTGCTCTCAGAGATATAGTAGAGTCTCGGTAATTCGACGCCTAACTCGAATTAATGAAAACTCGAATTATCGAAAACGATTAATTTATTAAAATAGAAATATAAACACAACTTTTAAATTTCAAAGTAATTCTAATTGAACGAATTTCCTATTCTTTTTGTAGATTCCATAATGGACTAACGATTCTGTAAACTAAATTAAAGAATTTCTGCGCCTTTGCGCACGTATACTCCGATTTCAATATAGTAGATTCTAACTTTTGATCAGCTGGAATGCGATTATCTCATTGGGAGCTTCGTTGCGACTTAATTTTTGGTATTGAAACTCGCGATTGGATAACCGCGTCCCAGCTGATGAAATGTGAGAAGTCACTATAATTAAATTGGAGAGTAAACTCTCTCCTGGTCTACGGTTGAAGTCAAAATTCAATGGTGTAATTTTAGCATGGCAGTCCGAAACTGGTCGCTCGGAAGGGCGTGCATTCTTTGGTATGGTTGTGGGTTCGAAACCCACGGATATTTGTATCTTGTGACCACGGTGAGGAAGGTAAAGAAAACCACCACGTATCCCATATAATCATTAAATTATTCATTTAATAATTCCCACGAAAGTGCAGGTATCAGATATCTACAACTGATCGCCAACGTCCCATTAAGAATAAGGTTTACGAAGCCCGTGGTGGTTCCGCGAGTCGCCCTGTGAAGGGCCGTGCGCGTTGTTCCCCTCTAACCACGTGACCACAGCACAGGCACTTCGTTTGGAAAGTCAGACCAGACGCTGACCGCCATGTTACTTGGAGAGCGAGAAGTGTTGAGAAGCATTTTGAAAATGGTACAAAGTGACAATTTTCAACAGTAACTAACCAAAAATAACACGATGAAGGTGTACAAGATGCAATATTTTAAAGAAACGCTTCATACATTTGTTTCAATATCTTGTAACTAGGTGATAAATTTGGTATCTGGCTGCATTTAATATTCCCGCTAATATTGTGACGCAAACTGGTGTCTGAAGCTCATTGGTTGAAGTCGAATAAGTTTCGAAAGAGCTCCCCCCCCCACCTGGTGTCGCATTCGAGCGTGCAGTATCACTGCACGATCCAAGAGGATATTCTTGTTGTGTAGTTAGAATCCTTGTTTTGTGGGTCCTTGATCCCGAAAAATGGATTGACGGCAAAACTTATGCCCGTTTGTTTGTGGTCACAGCTAGCGCCAAAATCGTTCAGCCGATTTTCTCCAAAATCGATAAGCCTCAATTAATTTTAAGGAATTCGGGGCTCTCTGAGATTAAAACGCATATTTTGATTTTGGGGGTACTTTACATGTAGCCCCAACATTTTCTAAAATTTCTCAAAAACGACTCCAAATTTTGTTATTAAATTTTGTCGTCGGATAGCCTTTAAAGGCGCTTAAGAGAATGACGCAAGTCTCATTCTGGTTAAAATTCCTGATTTTTCGAAAATTGCAAAAGTTCAATTTCTTTTCGTTGTCTTCCATCATCTACAATATGGAAGATAGAGATTTTTCGTGAAGGGAATCTGGTCTTAAAAGACAATGACCTTGAAATAAAGTCATACACAATTTTTCGAAAGTATGACTAATTTTCGCGTAAGTTTACGTGAAATGTAGGATTTTTTTTATTTTTTAAACTTTTTTTTCCTCAAAAACGACTCCAAATTTTTTCTTTAAATTTTTATCTCGTATCCATTAGAACACGATTAAAAATTCGTGCTAGTCTCGTGTCCGGCGAACTCACTGTTTTTTTCGAAAATTCCAAAAGTTAACAAATAAAAAGTAAAAAGATGTCGATAAGAGGTTTCGCCTGAAACAAAATCTGGTGTATAAAATTAGCTCTTTATAATTGGTTATGTACTATTAAAAAAAACAAACAATAGTTTTCGTGTAATTTCTACTTAAATGTAATGCAATTTATAAAAAACAACATTTTCTCAAAATCCGCTTCAAATTGTTTCTTCAATTATTTTCAACGAATAGAACAAGGAACGCTTAACACAATGGCAGAGGTCTCATTTTCGTTGAAAATCTCTGAATTCTCGAAAACGGCAAATTTAGATATAATGCTAGAAAGTAGGTGCTACTGCGGCACCACAAGTACGAGACAAATAGGAGTTTGTTTAGTTTCACATTTGAGTGGAATGCATTTAATTTAATGAAAAATATTGTTATATTTTGCTTAAAATATAACAAATTTATAATGCAATACTTCATGCACCAAAACGCTTATTTTTCTTGAAAGTTAACGCATTTATGGCCTTGTTAGTACTTTTAACATTGTAGAACGAATCGGAGATCTTGACAAAAGGCAGTGATTCGTATAACCATTCTCATCTGCTTACACCCCGTAGTTGAATGTATCATAGAGAGGATAATTTCAAGTTTTCACCAAAGAGAGAGATTACCAGGTGTATGCGTAAGTCTTTTCTGGTATCACTAAGGAATGGCCCCAGCAAACAGTTCGCAGTATATGAATTTGACGCTACGTCAGTTTGTTCGTCTGACGTTTTAATCATCTACCAACACACACGAGTCGAGTCTGCCAAGCACTAGCGTCTGTGTATGTCGTTCAGGGAACATGTCGACGTTTGTGCGTGAAAAAGAGCATTTGCGGCGCGCATGGCTTTTATTATTTAATGAAAAGAAAAAGGCTATGGAAAGTCATCGTTTGTTGGTAGAAAAATATGGTGAACACGCACCAGCGATTAGAACATGTGAAATGTGGTTTCGACAATTTAAAGGTGGCGATTTCAATGAGAAAGACTGCGCGCTCTGGTAGACCCCGAAAGTGCCAAGACGAGCAATTGCAGGCGTTATTGGAGGCAATCGCTCGTAGAGCAGTTTCATCAGCACTTTCGAGGAATGTTTTGCCGCAAAACACAAGCAGTTTTTCTGACATACCTGAAAGATGTTATTTTTTATTATTCGTCCCGTAGAGTTTATTAAGAATAAAGTATAATTTATTATTTTAAATCAATGTAGATTTTAGTTCAAAATAGCTTCAAAATAATATGATTACTACTTGGCATTTCCCCAATTTGAAAATGAAGCCTTTTTGCGTAAGTTTATAATTTTTAAAAAATACTTCGAGTTAAATCTTTAAGTTGAAATTTTTACTGAAGTTTGGTATTACATTGTTCTATGTGTATCATGTGTGCAATTTTCAGATTTTTATCTGGTCCCCCAACAGACATATTACAGTTGAAAATTTGGAAAAAAAATTCAAAATTCCAATATTTAAGAAGTTGTAATTTTCTAGTGGTACGTTATTTACCAATAATATTTTACAAAAAGTAACTATACTGTTGTTTAAAATCACAGAAAAAATAAACCAGTGATTCTATTCTTTCTTTGATAAATGACTCTTTGAAAATCGAATTTTGTTCATTCGTGTTCCATAGATTTGAATGCAAATATTACCACAAAAAACATAGAAGATTCTTAAATAATATTGTGATTTGTAGGCCAGAGTATACTGAATCCAATGTTTTTTTTTCTAGAATGCTAGAACAATCCAAAACTGAGTAATTTAGAAACGAGTAAATGTCTACAAATGCAAAAAATGGCGCACGGAGTAAAACAAAAGTGGCCGCCGTTAGTAATCCAGATGCATTAAAAAAAATAAAGATGTTTTTGAACAGCCAAAACGTAAGGAAATTTATTTACAAAATATGAATTGGTTGAGTGACCAGTGCTGGACCACTTAAGTTGGATTGACCCCATGATGGTATTCTAATTTTTCATATATTTCCAAACATTTCAGTAATTAATTAGGGGTGCTACAACAGCATATACCTTCTCGCATTATTTGTATGTTTGCAATTTTCGAAAATTGCAGTGAGTTCAAGAAAAAATGAGACGTGCTCCAATTCTTTTAAACGTACATTTTTCCATCTGTGGAAAAAATACGAAGGAACAATTTGGAGCGGGTTTTGCGAAAATGATTGTTTTATAAATTACATTAATTTCAAGCAGAAATTATGCAGAAACTATTCTTTTTTTAAAAAAAATTTTCAAAAAATCATAACTTTAACTAAAATAAAATCTTCACCAATCTCTTAAGCGTTCTTTACGATATTCGAGGACAAAGTTTAATAAAAAAATTTCGACCCGTTTTGAGAAAAAAATGGAGCTTCATGTGAAGTAGCCTCCAAAAATCAAAATTAGGTTTAGGCGCTTGCATTACCACGGACGGATGGACGGACGGACGGACGGACGGGCGGACTCGACGGACGGACAGGTAGACCGACGGACACGCAGACAGACGGACGTATAGAAACGGACAGACAGTCGTTTCGCTGTTAATGGATCAGAAAATTTGGACTCGTTTTTGAGAAAATTAAAAAAATGTGGTTGAGGCTTCATATAAAGTGCCCCCAAAAATCAAAATATACATTTCAAACTCCGAGGGCCTGGAGTTCACTTAAATCGTTCGAGAAATTTTGGAAAAAATCGGCTGAACGGGCGCTAGCCATAGATGGACGGACAGCCGAACGGACAACCGGCCGGTCGGACTGACTGACGGACGGACAGACCGACAGAAGTTTGATCAAAGAATTGATGTTATTTTGAGAAAACTTTGAAACTCGGAAATGTTTCTGAGACTACGTGTAAAGAACCCTCAAACATTAAAATATCCATTTGAAACTCCCAAAGACTCGTGTTCATTCAGATCGATTAAAGAATATTAATTTTGAAGAAAATCAGCTGAACGGTTTAGGCACTAGCGTTGACCACAGACTTACAGACAGACGCTTTTCTGTCAATCGACTTTTAGGTATCAGGGACCCACAAAACATGTATTATGGCTACAACACGTGTTAGAGGATTTTTTGTATATTATCAGCAGGATTTATCCACTTTTTTGTTACCAGGGCTGAGCAATAAGAGTTTTTCGGCCGAAAATTTGCCGTTTTCCGGCGCACAATTACAATACTTTTTCTTCTTATGAAGTAAGTACGAGAAAGTAAAGATAAGGGTTTTTCGGGTCGTAATATTTATTTCTTTTTTTGTTCCAACGCCACCAAATTTATTACCAAGATTGCAGAGAGAAAATGTTTTGAAGATATTATACTTTACTTTTCTTTAACTATGTAACCTTCATAATTTTTAACATTTGCGGCGAATCGATATGAAAATTCTGCCTGCCAGATGTTTGAATGGAACGCCCATGAGGAATTGGAAAGAATTTCACGATCGAGCTGCGGTAACTTAATTTCATGAATCAGAAAACCTTAAAAACGTCTTAAAATGTCAGAAACCGGGCTCACATTTGAACCAGATGGACACGGATTTCTTCAATTTGGAAAAAATTGTACGTATGGTTTAGGCGCTAGTGGTGCTCACAGACGGACGGCCAGACGGGCAGACAGACGGATGGACGGACGTTTTGAAAAACACCACTTTTTTGGCATCAGGGGCCCCCAATCGTGTATTTATTTTGAACTGTCGCAATCTATTTTCCGCAGCATTACATAACTTTCTCTACGAAGTAAAGCCGGTTGGAGTGTGGGGATGTGGAGGAGCAGCGGCGGCGGCGGCGGCGGCGGGGGCGGGGGCGGGGCGGGGGGCGGGGGGCACTTACTCTAAGGGTCTGCTCGGTGCAAGAGCGCGAAGCGGCAGCCGCAGTCCCGAGGCTGAGGCGGCCGAGGGTAGCTGAAGCAGTGCTCCAGCACGCAGCAGCCCTGGCGACACCACACTGTCAGCCCTCCTCCTCCAAGTCCCCCCGGGCACCCTGGCCCTCGCACTGCACCCACGCAGAGCTAAGCGACCCCACGCGGCGCGGCGGCCATACACACACCGGTGCGGAAGATCCGCAGCGGATGCGAAGCGGAAAGTTCCGCGCTACACGCGGCAGCGAACCTACACGGCGGCGATAAGGCTGCCGCAGACCGGCGCAGAGATCCGCAGCGGATGCAAAGCGGAAATTTCCGCGCTACACGTGGCGGCGGAATCTGCGAGTCCGTTCACACCGGAGCATCAATTGAGTCAGCGTTTGGTGACTGTTTTCTTCATCCGATAAAGACGAGGCGCTCGCTTCTATTTATGCAGGGGATAGAAATGCCTTACTATCGTTACTTACTTTTTCTGAGTACATGCGGTATAGTACTTTTTCCTTCTTTATTTACGATATTTAATCAAATTGTTAATATCTCTTTAGAAAACGTAGAAAAGGGGTTCATTATTTTGACGTAGAAAGGAAAAAGTAAGGAGAATTGTACACATAGATGCCACACCGTGAAACGCTTTTAATTTACTAGGAAGTCAAGTGACTGCTTAAATGAAATTTTAAATCAAATCGCAGAAGACATAAGAAAATCTGACCAGGTGAGATAGCTTCATGATTCTCAAGTGTCATATTTTCTTGTGTCTTCTGTGATCAGAATCAAAATTTCATCAAAATAGACACTAGTCATTCTAGAAAATTAAAAGCATTTCTCGTCCTTTGTGGCATCAAGGTATGAACTTCTCCGTACCTTTTCTTTTCTAGGTCAAAATCTCGGGACTTTTTCCTACGTTTTCTAAAGAGATATTAACAATTTGAGGAAATATCGTAAAGAAAGAAGGAAAAAGTACCATACGGCATGTGTTTAGAAAACGCACTATGAGTAACTTGGTATTTCTATCCCCTGCATGAAGAGAAGCGAGCGCCTCTTCTTTATCGGATGAGGAAAACTGTCACCAAACGCTGACCCACAATTGACGCTTTGGTGCAAATTCCGCCACCGCGTCTAGTGCGGAACTTTCCGCGCCGCATTCTCTGCGATCTTCCGCGCCTGTCTGTGGGAGCCTGTACTCTTCCCGGCGCGGCGATCACCGACAGCAACGCTGGATCGGATTCAGTCGTTTTCAGTTTTGAACCGCAGGATGAGGGCTTGCAGGCCTATATAATCGCCTGGTTGAACTTTTACGAGCAGTAGAAATGGCCTTTGAATTTTGGCGAGTGCGGTCGTTGAATGACTGATTCATTCAGTCATTGTTAGTGATTCCGGGCGCGTCAACTACTATGGTTATTATTCCCGTACGTGTAGTGCATGTTTTTCATCGGGAGGTGGTGGTGAACTTACCCCGCTGGATGGTGAGATCTGGCGTCGGCTAGCGATTTTCCCCCACCAGGTATCTCCCACCAGCGGAGCACCGCCCCATTCGAGACAAGCTCTAAGCTCCCGACCGGTCTCCCGGCATGTGTGGTAGTGTAGTGCATGTTAGTGTGTAAGAAGTGAGATTGGACAAGGAAGAAGAAGGAAAGATCGCGCGCGGTCCTTGGCCCGTTTGTTAGGGTACTGCTTCGGCATTCGCCTGGTGTTCATCGGAGAAAGCACGGAAAACTACGGATCACAGCAGCCCGCCGCTAAAATTTTCCTCCAGACAGCGACTGAATTCGACCTAGTTGACAAGCTAGTGTCGAAAATCCTGCCATCATCGAGCGAGTGCGGTCGCAGTAAGGTTGAAGTAAAACGTGCAAGAACCGAAATAAGGGTTGGTTTATGTTAGGAATCGTTGGTTCTCGAAGTTACGTTCCAGGACCGCGTCGTACAGGTTGGTTGTGTACTTTAACTTTATTGTATGTGTTGGATGTTCTTCTCGTGAAATTAAAGCCAATAGTGTTTAACAATACACACATAACGCCCTAATAAGGGCGGTGTAGCACAAATGGTTTTTGGGTTTTTCTATCCAATTTTTCTTACCGTTCTTCTTACTGGCCAATCATAAACTGCAACTTTTGTATCTTAAAAGGAGGCGGTATACTTTGATTGTTATGTGGATGTCCAATCCACCGTGTATGTGGTATAACATAATCTCTTTGATTTTATTACAGCTTTAAGTTATTTTCAATATTTGGCACTCTGTGGGACATAATTTCACTTGTAGAATTGTCCTATTAAATATCACTCGTGCTTTGAGAATTCTCAGATAAATCCCCTAATCGCTTCACGAGTCGGGAATTTATCGACAATTTCCAAAGCACTCGTGTTATTACCTATGATAAATGTTGCAGTGGAAAAGGGAAGCACATTTAGCACTGACATGAGGTGGCATAGTTATTTGGGGGCAGGGGCACGGTCCACCCTGGGTGAAAACATTTTGTAGGTGACACCAATTGAAAATTATTATTCCAATTCATATGATTCGTATATTTTAATTAAAAGTTTGCTTGTGTTAACTATAACGATAATTTTGTAATTTATTTAAATTAAGATTTTTCTAATGGCTTGAAGTTTACATCTCGATAAAATGTGCAACTTGTTTGGTTCACATACATGTTACCTTCAGACTTTATTACTGTCAAATTTTGTCTGTAATCGGCATTTTTCGTAATCACTCAAATATGAATATGTCAGAAATAATTTTAACGCAACACAAAATAACTTGATTTTCGATCTAAATAAAAAATTGATTCTTCTGTAATATAGGTGAGTATGTGTTTGTGTGCTTGGGAGGTAATGGTTGTGTATGAGGTAAACCATTTGTATAATCTTGCGACCTATATTTTTTAAACTTTCATTCTTTGAGGAATTCGAGTAATTAAATATTCCATCATGTGGAACGGCGGGTTGTAAAACAGTGATCTGTGAAAATTATCCAAAAAAATTCCATAATATTGCTTATACGATCTTTCCAAAGTCATCTAAAATTTTAGAAAGATGTTTTGTGAAATTAAGTAAAACTGATGTTCATTGTGATAATTAACGACTTTCATTTCCCACTTCGCAATTGTCAAAATACAAGGACCACTTCCATTGCTCACGAACTTGTTTTTCTGAAAATACCGAATTTTATATTTATCGAAATATCGAAAGTTAAAAGTTCATTCCTTTACTTTTTCTTAGTTTTCATACTATTTTCTTTCCATTTGGATATTTTTCGAGCAGATGTTACATCGTAATTATATTTGTAACCTTTATCGATAATATTTCATTTAAAATTTTTGATGCGGAAGATGCCGAATTCGTTAACATGAAAAATGTTTATATAGTGTGACAGTAGTAACCATTTTCAACTAAATCGCGAAATTATTTTGTTCATAAAGAGAAACGATGATATTTACATAATTTTACCTTTTGGGTTGTTTCTAGTGCCTGCTTTCTGCAAATAAAACAAATATCCAATGAAGTCTATTTTCTAATGAAGCCTTTACATCGTGCGTGATATCATTGTGTAAAAACACTTGTCATATAGGCGTTCACACGACAATCATGTCTCAAATGTCTTGAAGATACGAAGAATTATCGTTTTCGCGGTCCCAGACACGTATTTCATATGGAGTGCGCAATGAAGTGCAGGACCTGCACACACTTGCATTCTCAGATTTATTTTGGAATTTTGTTTTTCAAAATATGTTTACATCAAACAATCTACAGCAACTCTAATGCGTCATACATGATACTACTTAACTGTTGCAGCAGTCTCTGGAGGCATACAACTTTGTTAACTACACAAGTCAGTGCCTCTGGGATTCAATGTGTCCCTCTAGCAGGGTTCCATAAGTAGCTTGTTACTTTACGCATTTACCCGTGTTTATTTACTACTTGTATTTAAACCATGTATGTATATTACTTTAACTTTTTATGCAAATGGGAATTGCACGCTAAAGAAGACTAAAGCTCGTTTCTCCGTGCAAATTACAGGGAAGGCTTACATGTGTTTACACGAGGTCTTTTATCTCAGCGAGGTCGTTTACGCGTATGATCGTTGTTAATGACAGATTTTCAATAAGAGATTTTGTGTGGACTGAGCGGTGGAGGTTGGTAGGAGTGACAGTAGCGCTAAGGGCTGGACAAAGGGGCGTACTAGCGCCAGGCGGTGTGATGCGGGGATTTGGGGCTGTCGCGTTGGTAGCCCCTCGCTTGCGAATGGGACCGTGCTCTTTGTGGTGTAGAAGACGCACTCTGCTACTTGGTAGATTCGAAAAAAAAAAAAAAAATTAATGAAATTTGGAAATGAGCGTGATGCTTCTGCAAGAGAAAACATTGCCGATATTTGGATCATAGTACTATAGCGATATAGTATTCTCTAGTGCTATAGTGTACTATAGCACTTTGTCATAGTATTATAGTTTTCTTTTAATTGTTTCTATACTTGGGTTTTCTAACCTGACGGATGACAGTTCATCAGCTGTTACGGTATCATCCAATCGAGAGCTAAAAAGTCATCACGGCGACGTCACTGTGGTTTTGAAGATTCGAGATAGTCCTCATTATTTACTTAACCAAGCCTGTTCTTGAGAGAGGGAGTGTAGGAGAGGGGAAGAGGAGAGGGGAAGGAAAGTCAGTGTGAATGAGAGCGTGAATTAAATGCAAATGAGACTGGGGAGATAGTGTAAGAAAAACAGTGGGTTAAAGACGAAGGCTTAAAACAAAGTATGATGAAAGTGTGTAGTGTGCGCGTGCACGTGTGTGTATGTGTGAGAGAGGGAGAGAGAGCGAGAGATTGAGAGAGTGTGCGAGAGAGAGGGTGAGTGTTAGCGAGGGAGAGAGAGCGAGGGGGAGCAAGCGAGAGAGCGAGAGAGAGAGAGAGAGAGAGAGAGAGAGAGAGAGAGAGAGAGAGAGAGAAAGATTACTTGAGAAGATGTGAATTTGTAGAAAGAGAATATGTGTATTTGAGAGAGATAATATGCGAAAGTAAAAGAGATTATACGCGTGAGTGAGAGATATGACATACGTGATCGAGGGATGAAACTTGAGTGGTTGAGAGTTATGAATTGCGTCATTCAAGGTATGCATGATTCAGGGATAAAGTGTGTGAGTGAAAGGGATGGTTTGTGTCAGAGCGAGAAATGACATGTCGGAGAACGGGAGAGATGACGTGTGGGAGAGCGAGAGAGAGAGAGAGATGACGTGTAGGAGAGCGAGTGAGATGAAGCGCGCGAGTGAGAGAGAGGGTGTGTGAGTGTGTGTAGGAGAGAGTGAGTGTGAGCGAGAGTGCAGGGGAGAGAGCAATGGTGTGAGAAACTGGAAGGGAAAGTGAGAAGTAACTGGGCATCTTTTACAATTATAAAAATAAATTTAATTTATAATTTTGTTTATTAAAATAATCTAGCGTAATCTGAAGAATCATAGAATTATAAAATAATCATGGATTTCGTACAAATATTATTCATAGTTTTCACGTTATATTGATAGCACCGAATTCAATTAGTGATTATAATTTATATTGAAGGCGAAAATTAGGTAGTTTTGCACCAAGGGCGTTATAAGGGCTCTAATGATCGAGCGGCGACAAAATACCCGAGGGCGTTTGGTCCGAGGGCTTTTTGTCAACGGAGATCATTAGAATGAGTAAACACCCGTGGTACATACATAATTTTATTTTTTACCTAATTTTAATGATTCAGATGTACCTTTTAATAATTAACTAGACGTTAACTTGACTCGGTTTGCCTTTTCATATTTCCCTCCCATAATTTCCTCTCATAATTCAAGAGGACTTGTAGCGTCATTCAACTGTGTTCATATTTCCCTCGTAACCACGACCCTTTCGATCCAGGTAAGTTATGCAGTGTATATCGTGCTCCGTATCGAAGGTAATAACAAGTTATAACGTGTCAATAAAAATAAATACATTTTAAAAACAAATTTTTAAAGTTATACCCGATTCTCCTAGTTAACTCAGAGAAGTAGATGCTATTGGAGTTCTCTCAGGTATCATGACATTTTCTTTCTTACAACTGAATTTATTAGTATTTAGTCTCGTGAATTAAGTATGCTTGATCGTAAACTTGCATTTCAGCAATTAAGCCGAAAGTGACTGATATTCGTGACTGGTTCGTCCAGAATCATCGCGCTCGCCGAATTTCATTTGTTGTAATGTTCTGGCCTCTGTAGTGCAATTTTTATACACCCGCCTCTCACGGCATGTCTTCACAGTGGCATTATGACACTGCGTTTAACATCCTTCTCTGGCGAGCCGCTAGATGTCGCATGATCGCGACCTATCAAGCACTGCTTGATCATGCGATATCTAGCGGCACGCCCGCGAAAGACACGAAATGCAGTGACATAATGCCAGTGCAAAGACATGCCTTGAGAGGCAGCTATTTAAAATCGCACCGTAAGTTTCACCATGGCCATGACAGGATGCCCGAGTAGCAGAGTGGGCCGCTCTCTTCCTAAGGGGAGTGTTGTTCGTGCGTGTCCCTGAGCGCAGGCCAATCGAGATCTCACTCTGCCCATCTGAACCCTTCTAGCCGGAACGGGACTAAACTCCACCCTAAAAGAGAACAATTATTCGTCTTTCCCTTTTGAAGTTGTGTTTGAAATTAATTTAACGTACTCACTAACATTTTCGTTTTTGATTTTACTTGTTCTTCGGTGTGAAATTTTCGTGAAAATTTTTGTTGGTGTATATCGTTTCTTGTTGTAAAGAAGCCAGACTGTTTCAGACGCCATGAAGCTCAATACTAAGCATCTTATCGCATAGATTTTACAAGAATCAATGTTAGAGTTCATTGAAATTCCTTTTATCAACACGTTATCGTCTAATATTAGATTAGACGAGATCGATTGACTTTATTCTCGTTTCTGAACTAATCTTGCCCATTCGTGTACGTGATTTTGGATATTCAGTGAATTTATCATGAACTGTAAAGGAGTCCTCGAAAAACATTACTACATTACTGTACGAAATTTATTGTTTCTCTTGAAATATTTAAAATGTATTTTTACGGCATAGGTATTATTATTATTATTATTATTATTATTATTATTATTATTATTATTATTATTATCATTATTATCATTATTATCATTATTATCATTATTATCATTACTATTATTATTATTATTATTATTATTATTATTATTATTTCGATTATAACTTTGAAGTTTTTACACATTTTTAAAATTCTTGCAGTGGAAATAATTTCGACAATTTTACAATACAAAAATTTGTGACGGAACTAATGAAGCTTTAAGTTGGTAGTATTGAATAGTTTCGTCTTATCATCAAGAACTTGAATTATTACTAATCTTCCACTTCTTCGTTGATTCAATTTTTTTTCTACAAATATTTTGAATAATTTAAAAGGTCGTGTAATTTAGAATACAAATTTTGGTCTCTTCAATAATTACATTCACGTCAACAAAAGCAGAAAGATGAAATAAATGTCTTGGAGTGTGGAGTCACCGTGACGGAGAAGGTTCCAGAACGGGTGAAAGTCGAGAACGTGTACCCTGCCCTCTGTTCCTGGACAGAATCTCGTGCTCATCTTCTTTCTCTTCTTTGCTTATGTTCAACAGTTGAGAAAAACGCAGACACTATGTCAATGAGTGAGAGTGCATTGGTGATCGTTTAGCAACACACGTGAGTAGTGCTGATTTAAGGCCTTGTCTATTGACCGGATAATCTCTAATTAATTATTATTGAGATGTTTCTCGGAAACGTGTACGTTGAGTTTATCCACACTATTATACCAAATAAAAATACCATGAAAAAGAAGCTGTTTTAAATTCATGCGAATACTATTACTAAAAGAAAAACGTGTAATTGTCAGCGGTTAAAAAATAAATACTTGCGCCGAACAGCAACAAGAAAGGTGGATGTACTATTCCGAGATTCGGAGAAATCACCAACAAGTCGGAATCCATTCGTAATTTTTATAAGCCACCGACATGTTATGAATGAATCTACGTGCGATCTTGGGTGGCGTCAAAGGTTCAAAGGGCCTTGCGCGTGAGCATTGTGAACAGCGAAGGGAGGGAAAAGGGCGCTAGGTTGATGCTGAATTCCTCTTGTCTTTCTGGAGCAGAACACACTCAACGCGACTTGATGTATTTGCATCTCCTTAATTTCACACGAATTTGTGGTCGCGTAAGAAATATTACGTTGTTGAAAAGTGAATATTGTTTTTATATACTGGCGAAATAAAGGGGAGTGGGGTGCTGTTGAGAGCTTTGACTAAGGCAAGGAACATGGTTGAAATATTTAAAGTGTAACGTCAACTCGTAAAACGAAGCTCGGTTACGCTATCCTTCAAATTTAAGAGCAACTTTCTCACTGTGAATGATCAGGGAATTTTCAAATTTTCCAGTTGATTGGCAAACTCACAGACACTCCTTTAACAAATTTGAACTATTTAGGATTCAGAAAAAACAGGAAGCTTCAAAATATAGTTTTTGAAAGGTTATAAAATCCGAAGATTTTAAAACTTTTGGTTCGGAATGAACGAACCATTTTTGAAAAACGTTCGAAATGTTTGGGAAGCTCCATAAACATTTAGATATAGAAATATTGTTTAGTGAGATTCCAAAATCTTACAAGTCGGAGTAAACTTTCCAAATGTATTTGAATGCTTAAAAATTTTTCAAAATAATTAAAAGATCTTTAAAGACCACGTGTAAGGTTGAAATCTCATTCGACGAAATATTCTTTTTCCTGATTCACGCTTAATAATGTTGAAGTTTTTACCGAAAAGCTGAAATATCTAATATAAGTTTGTAATCTTAGACATATTCGACAAATCTTTGACTATTTATTGCAAGCTTATTGAAGCTTATTTAAGTTTGATTCACGGGCACGCACCTCTGTGTTCACGACTAGCTCGCAAGCTTACATCATTTCGTCAATCTGCTCGCAACATTGGCGAAAGGCCGCGTCGGGTGTAGTGGCCTGCAAGCGAACCCGGAGGGGAACCCAGCACTTAGGGATGGGCGATTATTAAATAATAATCGATTAATATCTAATCCAATAGATTAATATGCATAGGTTAATCGTTCCGAATTAATTGATTAATCTTATGTAATCGATTAATTTTTCACATGTTTTAAAAAATGCGTACAATAGTTAATTTTTAATTTGTAAATTAATGAATAGTTTCGTAGTTTTTAGAAGCACGGCACGATTTAATTAATAATATTTGTTTATGCTTTATTTAAATAATATTCATTCCACACACGTACTCATGAGAAACGACTCTAATTCAGTTTAAAATGAAAATGGTTGCAGAATGCCTAGATACAGAAACACCAATAATTGTAATCTAACGATGGTTGAAGATGATTTTAGGAAGAGTGGTAATTCTCTTTCTTATTTCATACTAAATATTATTTTGTCACTAAACTATTAGATCAAACACAACGACTTTTCATTTTATTAGTTGTACTAATATGAAATTAATGGCGTATGTTTGTCTGTATTGTTTTGTAGTTAGTGATGAACAGACGAGGAATTTGAATTAAAATAATAGAGCTAAAAATCAGAAAAATTAATCGATGTGTTCATTAATCGGTAATAGATTAAAAATATTGGATTTCAATTTTTCAATCACCGTATAAAATAATCAATTATGGTACTAATCGCGATTAAATCGCCCATCCCTACCCAGCACCTCCTACCGGTCGTCCCACGACGCCGTAGCCAGCGGAAAGAGCGCCAGTAGCAGCAAGGGCTCGGTTCCACCACAGCGAAAGCTACAGGTACAGAGTAGTGCATTCCTTTGCACCGCCCATTCCGCCATTTTATATCCAGGTGGCAGAAGCGTTCAAACCAGGGGCGTTGGCAATCTCTTATCAACCCAACCAATGTGTGTGCATATATATATATATATATATATATATATATATATATATATATATATATATATATTGTTGGTATGTTTGAGATCGATGAACTCCGACACCCTTAATCGATCTCCCCGAAAGTTTGCAGTGTTTTTTTTTATAGAAATGTTTTCTGTTCATAGTGTTGCAACTCTTCTAGACGGCACTGCAGCACAAGAATCAGTAGAATAAAACGAAAAACAAAATCGGAAATAATTGGTACAAAAGTTTTTGTTTTAATGGCTTCATTTGTGGCCCAATAAGACTATTTGAGATTCTCTCCCTCGGCGGAGTTGTGCTTAAGTGGTGGGGGTAAAAATGTACCCCCAAAAGGAGTATTTTTGCAGTTTTAAGGTTATATTTTTTAAAGAACTCACAATATAGACAACATTAATCCTATTAAAAGTTGTAGGGCATTAAACTCTCCGTTGAATGATGCAGCAGATAGTTTTGAAATATTTATTTGGCCTTCTGATTTTTAGGACATTATTGTAGCAGATAGATCTGTTTACCAGATTTTTTTACTAGATTTGCATATTTTGCATAATGTACTTCTTTCTAACAAAGTTTACAGGTGACATTGTGAGCTGGACAAGAGCTAAGAGGATGTCTATTAAATCCACAAAAATAACATTTCGAATAAATTACTCTTTCTGGGAAACACTCATCAGTTCGTGGGTAGGTCTCAGATGATGTCAGTTGAGACGAATGTTGAAAAGATTGTGTTATGTACGATTCAGAATACAAGAAAGCGGTTTAAAGAGACGCTTTAAGCTAAGGTTTCGTCTAGGATTAGCGTCAGGTTTCTAGAAGTGTCTGGCGAATTTAGTTTGAAGCAAGACTTTATCAAAGTATCACGTATGTATTCATGTCTGCTTAACTCAGCTGTCTGAAAACAATCTCATCAGATTGTTGTCGCCTGGTAATGAGACTATGTTTTGCAAAAATCTCGTTTTTAGTTTTGTCATGTTAAGAGTCGATTTTAAGTATAGCAGAAGCATATGTTTCACAGACACATATTAAGTCGTAAATAGCATAACCTGCGTAATTGAAGAGTAAAGTTAACTTATCTTCTTCTTTTGTTTGTATAGCTGTCCTAAATCCTTCAAACGTCCTTTTCCAATGATTTCATTGAGAAGTAGCAGGGTTGGACTTGTGTTCTACTTCCAGTTTTTCAGGTTTTAAGTATCGTTTCATATTAGATATTTTTATAAGTACACGCTATAGTTTAACTTATTAAATTGTAACTAAAACCAAACTTTTAATTGCTTAAGGCTTTAATAAGCTCAAAATATAAACATGAACTTTTTAAACAAAATATTAACGTATATAACATCATCATTACCTTTTTGATAGATGTGTTTATTTAGATGATATTACCGAAGTTAAAACGAAACTTTTTCAAATAATGTAAATATTGTCCAACTTTGATGAGCACTAGCAGAGGAATGGGCACTCCAAAAAATATGCGTCTCATCTCATTCAATGCAGACTTTAATGCCCTACAATTTTTAATAGGACCGTGTTTTCAATATTGTGAGTCATTTACGAGATATAACCGTAAAACAGCCAAAACAAAAAAAACAGCCCTTTTAAGAGTATATTTTTAACCCTTACCACTTAGTGGTAAAAAGAGAGAGGGTAAGAGAAAGAGAGAGAAAAAGAGCGATAGAGAGGGGGAAAAGAGAGCGAAAAAGAGAGGGAAAAAGAGGGAGAGAAATGGAGGGAGAGCAAGAAAGAGGGAGGGAAGAGAGAGAGAGTGAGTGAGTGAGAGAGAGAGAGAGAGAGAGAGAGAGAGAGAGAGAGCAGTACAACGGCAGACGGTTATTGTTAGGACTAACATTCGCGAAACCGTCTACAAAGCCTTCTGTTGTTGCCTGTCCTAACTCGTGTGCGCACAGTGTGTGTGTGGGGGGGGGGGGGTCTTGCCGGTGAGAGGATATTAAATGGCGGCAGCCGCTGAGGTTGCGCTACTCTCTGTACCTATGCAGCCTTACTAATAAAAGCTTGGTGTAACTTCGTTATATTACGCTTATTCCGGGAATAGTTACTTTCAGCATAAACTCGAAATAAAGATGGATTAAAAACTAGGTCGCCAAATATCCGAGAAAATCACAAAAAAAGGGAAAACAATCGAATTAAAAATGACAATGATACAATGAAACGAAACGTACAAACAGCGGTTTTTTTGCCTCCATGTTTTTGCATTTCCAGGTTATTCCACGCTTAAACTACTTCTCTCCGAGGTTTAGCGGTTGCCATGGGAACTACACCTCAGTTATTCCGTGGTCGAGTTATTCCATGTTTATTGGTAAGAGTTTTCGCTATTTTCGTCTTAAGCTCGCAATACAATTTACACCACGTTTATTAGTAAGGCCGAGGGAGTCTAGTGAATAGGGATAGGCGATTATTAAATAATAATCGATTAATATTTAATCGACGATTTTTATAAGATTAATATGCATCGATTAATCGTTTCGAATTCGATGTAATCGATTAATTTTTCACGTGTTTTAAATAATGTGTAAAATCGTTACGTTTTAATTTGTTAATTAATCAATCGTTTAGTACTTTTTTAGAAGCACGGCACGATTTAATTTATATTTGTTTATTACTTATTTAAATAATATTCATTCCACACACGTACTCATGAGATGCGACTGTAACGTAGTTTAAAACGAAAATGGTCGTAGAATTTCTAGATACAGTAACACAATAATTGTAATCTAACGAAGTACTTGGTTGCGGATGATTTTAAGAAAACTGGTATTTCTGTCTTTCTTTTTTCACACTAAATATAATACCACCACTAATTATAGATCATACACCGAATTTTCATTTTATTAGTTTTACAAAAATGAAATGAATGGCGTATGTTTGTCTCTATTATGTTTCGCAGTTGGAGAGAGATGAACAGACGACGAATTCCGTTAAGTTCAAAAGGAGAGGTGCATTTTTATATTTTGCAAGTCATGAAAATTAATAATTAAATTAAAATAATCGAACTAATAATCGGAAAAATTATTTGATGTGCTCATTAATCGGTGTAAAACTAATCGATTTCAATTTTTCGATTAATCGTTTAAATTAATCGATTGTTGTACTAATCGCGATTAAATCGCCCATCCCTACTAGCGAAAGCCTTCTGCCAGCGCTACGGAGACGAGGGGTCGGGAGGGAGGTGTGTGGCCCTAAGGGCGAGCGAGTCGAGGGAAGTTGGTGTCTCACCACGTCGGCCAGCGGCCCAGCGGCCCCCGCGCGGCCCTCAGCCCTTAGCCTCAGCCGCTGGGGAGCAGCGTGTATCGCTGCAACATGCAGGTGGGCGGGCGGCGTCAGCGCCGCAGGCGGCGGCGGCGGCGGGCACCCCCGGGCACCCCCGGGCACCCCCGGGCACCCCCACCACACCGGAGCGCCTCGTGCGGTAAACACCTTCCCCTCTCCCTCCCCCGAACACTTGTATGAATGCTGAAGAAACTATGTCTGTGTCGATTTTTTGTAAATTTTAACCTTTAGACTCTGTTTCTAAAATACTTACGTGGACTCTGTTTGGGACCCCCCCCCCAAAGTTTTACACAATAATTTATTGATTTTTGATACAGAAATGTTATTTGAAATTATTAATTGAAAAGTAATGCTATTTATTTGCTTTATTTACTAAACAACAAAGAATAATGTTATTTCCAGAAAAAAATTATAGTATATCCTCATTACTGTACATAGATGTCTATCTTACCAGCGTGAGAATATTTGAAACAGGGCTACCAGATCGTAATAGACAAATATACCAAATTACACAGGCCAACGACCAAAAAACGTTTTGTATTCACCTATTTCTTATCGTTTTAAGTGTGCTGATTCCAAAAATAACATTAAAAATGTCGTATCACCCACCATTTGTTCACATTTGAACATTTTCTCTCTATTGCTAGGCAAATACAGCTATGAGTCTCTAGAAACGTATGAGACGCAGGAAGTTAGAAAGAGAAAGTATTAGGATGACAAAGAAGGTAGTATACGCTTTGGTAAAATATTTCGATATTGTGATCCCTTCCACCGCCGAGTATCGATAGGCATGGCGGTTTCACAGTCAAAATTGCGTTTGACAAGCAGTACCCAATGATGTTATAAGATCATGTACATGTTGGCATCAAATACATTGGATATCATATACATCATTGTATTGATACCGTGTTGTACCGTGTTTGTTTTATTTGAGGCGCACGTGTTTGCATTGTAGCTAACAATATAAGATACTAGTTTAGCAATTAGTGTTCAATCATGGCTAGTCGTAATTATAAGAACAGTCCTGTCAGTTTTTGTTGTATTTGTGGCGAATTTGTGATTAAAACACACGGATCATAACAGAATTAGATATGTGTATTTTTCATTTCATTCATTCAATCTTGGGCGTCACATAAGGCTAGGCATTTGAACACGTTATAAATACAACAAAAAAAAATACCTAGACTATCAAGCAACTGTTGCCAATATGCTGGATGCTTTCTAAAAATTGGGATGTTTAATGAGCCTCAAGGTTCACTTTTTAAACACTCATTTACAATTCTTTCCGAACAATTTAGGTGATGTAAGTGACGAACAAGGTGAGCGTTTTCAAGATCTGGAAGTGATGGAAAAACGTTAACAGGTACGCTAGAACACCAACATGATGGGATATTACTTTTGGTCACTTCACCGAGAGAGTCAGCAAACGGCGCGTAGGAGAAAAAGCTATATCAGGAGCTTTAAAGAAAAAGAGACAAAAAAAATATACGTGGATACGTAGCGCTTTGTAGAATGTAATGTTGAGAATATAAAGCCATCTTCTACGTTTAAATAAAGTTCTGTTGGTATTTTAAAAGTCGTTTCCTTTTTATTTTTATTGCATATTTAGCATATTTTCACACACCTTACTAGATTAAGTTGTGACTAAACTGTGGGTGATGTTGTGACTAAACTGTGGGTGACAGAGTTCAGATGCGGATTCCGCACCCAAAAAACTATAAAAATCAGCTTTCAAGATTTAAAAAGTTTTTTGAAACCTCTTTTTTGTTGGCCTGTTACCTCAGAAACCGCAACATAATATCACAAAACCGAAGTGGACATGTTTTTAGAATTTTTCTTGTTATTTAGATGTCAAATGTGGCCTTTTTTACTCCAATCACATTAAAATCAAATTATTTCCAACAAAGAAACAAACTTCAAAAACTGAAAAGATTACAACAGATGTAAAACTGAACCTAAATAGCATATCTAAAAGGAGAATGAGAATAATTTCCAGAATGTTGCTAAACATTATTTGTTCCTGGGGTCAAAAAAGATCCCAAACAGAGTCTAAGGATTAAAAAAATGCAATACAGCTCCCCAAAATGATACAATGTTTCAATTTCCCCTCAAAATATTCAGTACTACAAGTTTCTTAGAGTTTGGGACCAAAATCTCATTAAATCCATGTTGCATTCATGAAGCGCAGTATTCATGTCATATACTGTTTTGATATTCTATTTCCTTTTCTCCTCCTGCCTTTCTTGGATGTCTAAATATTTTTTGTTAAGGTCATTTTTGGGAGCCAGAGAGAAAGTTACTTGAAACTCTTGTTACCAGAAAGTTACTTGAAGCCAGCATACATTCATCTAAAAGAGCATTTGTCTCCTAAGAACTTTCCTTCCGAGGAGCTGTATCAATGTTACCTCTGGGGGGCTTCTTTTTTCTATTCCCAGGACCAGACATTGATGGACAATTGAAATTTAATAATATTGGCAAAGTCCCAAGAAAGAAATGATTTACAGGATTTAAATTTCTTTTGTAACAAAATTCTAAAATATTGGTATGTAATAAATAAACTTTCCCGTAATATATCAGTAGACTTTACATTTGATTGAGACAAAATAAAAATAAAAAATAAAAAACAACAACACTAGAATATTTCAAAAACTTTTCATGAAAATTCTCTGTTAAATTCTTGAAAATAACACCAACAAAATTGTTTGAAGGTATTTTACAGTGACAATACTTTTTCCTTGGGGAAATTGGTGGTCTCTAGATGCCCTCTTCGTTGGAAATATGATCAACCCTTTAGTTGAGAATAGTTTGAGGAATTTTCTTTTCTTTAGGAAATCAACTGATGGGAAATGGTGTTGACTTTGATTACTTTGCACAATAGATATCTTTAAGTGATACTATTTTCACAGCCTGTGAATGATAAGAAAAATTAATGGAAAGAATAACAAGTGAAAGCCTGTGAAATGAAATGTCTTCTGTTGGATAAGATTTTGGTTTAGTGTTCTTAGCAAACTTGAAATGAATAGACATTACTCATAAAATGGTATGCAGTAATGAAAGAAAGTAAAGTAGTAGTTTTGGATAAATTGATACTCATATTGAAATTTACTGAAATGTGTTACAGGAAGAGGAATTGAAAGAAACCTTTCACTTAATCACAAGAAGGTATAAGAATTTTGAAGAGTTTTTAATGGACCCAATACAGGGTGTCAAAGACATTGCATTGCAAATGGTATCTTGTAAGTTTAAAGAAACAAATTTCTTTTAAGTTTAACTAAATTAATTTCATAGGAAAATATTTATTGTGCAAAATATATTGGAATTAACATGTTCATTTCTTGCGTAGAAGATTATTGACCCTTTTCATGAGTCTGGTGTCGCCCAGTTATTAGAAAACTCATGCTACGTTATTAGGATCTCCTGTGAATGGTTTTGTTTGAGGGTGCATTCCATTGTGGAAGCCAAGCTGAACAATCCTGCAATTAGGGTAGCATCCAAATTCTCATGCAGGAAACATTTGTTGAACAAACCATGAGGCCCTATTTGAGGATGGGCTTTGCAGTCATGTTCTCCCTGTTATGCATGTTACAATGTCATTGTTTCCCCATTGCATATTCTCTGCATTATAAATTTTAATGTAATGAAAATTATGGTCTCAAGTGGTTTTATTTGAAAACTGATCTGCCTTGGCCTGGTTTCCAGATTTTCAAAAAACATCTTCAATTTAAACTTGGGAAAAATTATATATAATTGAAAAATTAATATCTAATATTTTGTGAAGTTCTTTAATGGGAAATTTGATTTGATTAGTTTTGATGCAATTAGAAGTTTTTTTAAATTGGATAATTATTCAGTTTCATAATTTCCAATCTGGAACTTATTCGTAACAGATAATTTTACATTTTAATTTTAGTAGTATATTGGTGTTGAGATGGCAAATGGTTACACAAAGGATGCCATTGTGACATGCTTTTTCGGTAAGTGTTAGTGAGCATGAGGTGAATGTATGATGTGTGTCTAACTAGGGAATATGCTGATGATTGCGGGGCAGAAGAAAACAGTATTTTACCAGAGGCAGCAGATGCTTGTGGTGTGTTTAATTATCCACTTCGGGATTTTCGTCCCTGTAAACCTTCTGAAAAAGGAAAACTTTTGATCTTAAATACAAATAGCATAATACATGAGACTGAATTGATTAGATTTTGTTCATATTTGTTTTCAGCACTTCTTGTCACTACATTATGTGCCATCTACCTATTTAGATATATTATTTCTGTAAGACATTTGTCCTCTATTTTAAATGATCTGCTATGTTTCTAATTTAATGCTAAATTGCTATTATTTTTGTTCTTATTATAATTATTTCGTTTTGATCATAATGTTCTTTACATTGTTACTGTCTTAACGACATTTTTTGTCATTTTCGTTTATTGGTTTCTAAATTGAATTGAAAAGCATTGAATTTTTGAAGGAACATGAAATGAAAAAAATATTGTTTGTATTCACTTAACTAGGTTTTGAAAACAAAGTATTCATGTAAATACATAAGGTATATTGATAATAAAAAATATAGCAGTTATTTTTGAATTTTTTAGTATTTAGAACTACTTCTTTTGACATGCAAAAGTTTATCACTCATAAAATTTCTAGTAGCTTTCATTTTAACAAGCAGTAGTAACTATGTAGTATGACATTTTATTTTGTTAAGAATACAAATACTTCAATAAATTTTCAGTACATGCATTTCATTCCACTAGGCTGCTATTTAACAAGGATGAGAATACAAGTTATTTTAATTTGAAGGAAATTCTACCAAATATCTCCCTATTCTTGTTTCAGGTCAGCGGACTATTATTTTTAACAAGTTCTGAAACAATTAAGCGTTGCCAGAAACAGCATCCCTCCATGAAATGTATCCTTCCATATGCTAGATGAGTTGTCGGGTCAGGTGATAAAACCTTGAGAGTGTAGTCAGAAATACTTTTTGTGAGTAATTTGGTACAACAAATTAAATTTTGCTGCTTTACTCCTTCCTCATATTCTGATATGATCATATTAATAATTTAAGGGTGATATTCCTTTTTTCTTTCCCTTCATTTTCGATGTGTTTAAACATTTTTTTGGTAAATGCCATTAAATAAACATATCAAAGCAAAAATATGTAATAATATAGTTATTTATTTTACTATTAAAATTAATTTTATGAACTATATAAAGTAATAATAACAATAACAAAAGCACGAAAAGGAATGAAACTTCAACAGGTGAACACTTTGATGGCATAAGTCATTTATCTCATGTTTAGTTGCCATAATATATTTATGGTGATTATCATCTACATTATTTTCATATTGTTTATTAGTAACAATATTGATTTGGTGTAAAATGTTTAAATTAAGAAAAAATATATGATAAATGCAACAATTAATTCACATAAATTGCAATTTACATTAATAAGTCTAGAAATTCAGTCATGCCATATTACCATTATTAATGGTATTTACAAATAGTATTTTAAAATATTTCTTTTCAGTCATTGCGTAAAATTATGCGTAACAGTAAAAAAAATAAATAAATAACAATATGAAGAATGAATAAGAAAAGATTCCATTATTATTCTTGTTTCTGAAACTTGTTTATTATAGTCTTGTGAGTTTTCATCCTTTTGATTCAGTATATTGTTTGAGTGATAATTGACGTATTGGAATAAAATCAATTGCAAACTTTTAATCTTCAGAAATCTCCCAGATCTTTGATTTTATCCAGAATATTACTGTTAAATAATTGATGGCAAACTTTAATTATTAATTTCCATTTTTTATCCACATCTTTATTTTAAAAAACCTTATCAGATCACATTTGTTTGGTGCTTGTTGAACTCACCTGTGGGCAGGCTTGCCCTCCTTGGTGCTGTCCAGTGCACGAAACGCCTCCGCTTGTAGCAGCTGACCCAGGGACCTTTAGCTGCTCTTTGTAGTCAGGCTGAGAAACATAAGTGTATTAAAATTTTCACACATTTAATTCATGATATATATCGCAAATGTTTTTTTATCAGTAGTATTTGAATTTATGTTCTGGTTGAAGGAAACGTGTGAAATTTATTAAATTAAAATAAGAGTTTGTTAGTAAACTATTTGTATGAAATTTTAAAGAAGTTTCATACCCATCCGAAGTGGCAATTCAAAGATAAAACAAAATATAGTTTTATAGGTCTTTTTAAAGAATCTTTAGTTTAAAGGATGACTCAATAAAATGTAGGAAATTCAACAGAAGATATAAATATGAAAATTGAAAATATTAGTTTTGAACTTTTAATCATTTATAAAATGCTTATAAATGGAATTAAGATTACACTGGTCGACAAGGTTTCCTTCGCAAGAAATATGATTAGTGAATCTAATGTTGTTTTTTTTTCATTCTGAATTCAGATATGTATTCAGAATTTTTCCATCAGGCAGTTTTTTTGTGACAGCTACTTTTTTAAATCTGATTTTAAATTCTCTTTGACCTGTGATAGGAACCTTTACCTCATATGTAGCAATTTTATTCAAGCTGTATTTAAAGAAATTATTTGTAATATCATGCTAAAACACCAATAGGAAATACAGTACAGATTCATTAATGTTTTGACATGCTCAGACTAGTTAGTTTAGCGTTATGATGTGTCAGTGAGGAGTCTGTGAACTTGTTAGCATGAACATCACTTGTCATATATATCCTACCTTTGTGTTTAGAAGTGTCCTGTGTAAGTTTTGTTTTAGTGTTTTGTATTTTCATCATGCCAAGAACATGTGTAAATCATGCAGATAATTTTTACTCTATTTGTGAGCTGACTTGAAAGACTCACTTGTCGGAGGTGAAATTTGACGTCACTTGTGAAAAAGTGTTATCAATGTTTCTTTGGCTGTCAGGTTGGGTGATTTTGAAAAGAGCTGAGCCCCAAATATATGTTTTGTGTGTTGAGACTATTGTCTTTACAGAGAAATGGTACACATCATATGCCATTTGCAGTTCCTATGAATTGGAGGGAACCGAAGAATCATGTAAGTGATTCTTATTTCTGTTTGACAAATATTACACGATTCTTGATCCCTTTCCCAGAAAAATGTGTATCCGTTTAATGAACCCTGAAAAATATATTTACCTTCATTGCATATTAAATTAGAAGAACTGAAAAATTCCGTAAAAGTTCTTTGGATAAACTTTTTGATGGATTATTGTACTTGACATTGAAATTTCCCAAAGTAAGTGATGCTAAATTAATAGAAAATTTTTCAGGACCACAAATGTAGTCATTAATGGCCATTAATGAACTTTTTGAAGAACTGTTAAATCTACTGAAAAAAGGAGCCTGGGAGACTTTAAAAAATTTATATTGAAATTGAAATTTCCTTGGAAACCATGAAGCAGAAAACTATCAGGCATAGTGGCTGATTTTCTGCATTCTTATAAAAACTATGGGATGTAAGATGTCTTCGAAAGGTCACTTCTTGAACTCTCTTCCGGACTTAGACTTTCTTCCAGAAAATCGTGGGGCTGTCAGCGATGGGCACAATGAGCGTTTTCATCAGTTAATTTCTACAATGGAAAACATGTATTAAAGCAAATGTAGTTTTAATATGGTGGCTGACTACTGTTGGACCGAGGAGAGAGGTGTTCCAGGTACAGAATATGCCCGTAAACTATCATTACCAGGTACAGAATGAACAGTCAGATGTCCTCGCCACGGAAAATTAGGCGTCAATGATCGATCGTTGGCATCTATGCCTATATTGCGGCCTGGCCAGCGCCTCGTTGCCATCCCGACCCGATGTGTGAATTTTTAAGGGCGAAAACAATTTTTCGGGAAGTAAATCCGGCTGTCCCATGTTGCAGACTTACTGTATGTAAAAGACGCTTGAGCGCACCGACCTTGGCTGTCCGAGAGACGCCCCGTCCTCGGCACAGATGCCAACGTTACGACTTTGACTGCTATGCTACAACCTTCCTCAGGGCATGTGGGGAAGGTGACAGGGCGCTTGCGCGCACCGACCTGGTAGGGCAGCAGCATGCGTATCTTGCCCCATCGGTTGAAGAAGAGCGCGATGGCGGCCACCCAGACGACGAGCACGAGCAGCACGATGCCGACCTCGACGCCGCGCACGTGCAGCCCGCGCCCCGCGCCGCCGCCGCCCCCACCGCCGCCCGTGATGGGCTCGGTGACGCCGGCCACCGCCTCCCCGCGCGGCGCCGCCGCCGCCGCCGACGCCGCCGACGCAGACGACGACGCGGCCGGCGTCGCGGCGCCCGTGGCCGGCGCCGCCTGGGCCGCGCTCTGCGTGGGCGCCGGCGCCGCCGTCGGAAGCTCTGTCGGCACGGTTTGTCATCGGGGTGGTTGGTTGGCTGTTAATGACTCCGGACGAGTCAACTACTGAGGGAAGTGTAGAGCATGATTTTTCCTCAGGACGGTTCGGTCGCTCTGGGCGAGTCAGCTACAGAGGTCATTACTTACATTAGTCCCGTAAATGTGATGTATGTTTTTCAGCGGGATGGTTCTTAGTGGCTCCGGACACTTCAAATAACGAGATTTTTATTGATTGATTGATTTTTTCGTGTTTCAGGGCGCGACAACTGCTTTGGTCATTAGTCCCATTAGATGGCGGTGATCTTCCCCCGCTGGATGGCGAGATCCAGCGCCGGCCTACCGTCTGCTAGCGGGGTTTCTCCCTAACCAGGACTCTCCCACCAGTGGGGCACCGCCCCAGCCGGGACAAGCTCTAAGCTCCCGACAGGTCTCCCGGAATATGTGATAATGTAGTGGATGTTCGTGTAAGTGTGTGTAAGAGGAGAGGATAGGACAAGGAAGAGGAAGGACAGATCGCGCGCGGTCCGTGACCCGTTTGGTAGGGTACTGCTCCGGCATTCGCCTGGTGTTGATCGGAGAAACCACGGAAAACTACCGATAAGAGCAGCCGGCCGCTAGAATTCTCCTTCAGACAGCGATTGAATTCGACCTAGCTGAAAAGCTAGTGTCGAAAATTCTGCCGCCGTCAGGACTCGAACCTAGGAGAGCGCTCAGAGGCGCTGCAGTGACATCAGTTGATGCACTGAGCTACCGCTCCCGGTCAAATAACGAAGTCATTAGTCCCGTAAGTGTAGTGCTTTTTCATCGGGAGATGGTAATCTTGGTGGTGGAGTTGGTGGGAGATGGTGATCTTCCCCCTCTGGATGGCGAGATCCGGCGCCGACCTACCGTCGGCTAGTAGGGTTTCCCCCAACCAAGTATCTGCCACCAGCGAGGCACCACCCCAGCCGAGACCAGTTCTATAAGTCTCCGACCGGTCTCCCAGCATGTGTGGTTGTGCGTGTAAGGGGTGAGGATAGGACAAGGAAGAGGAAGGAAAAATCGCGCGCGGTCCGTGGCCCGTTTGGTAGGGTACGTCTCCGATATTTATTTATTTATTTAACATCAAAAACAGAGTTAAAAACTGCGTATGACGTGCCATGGGGAAAAGTGAATTGTGTGCACATTTTCAAAATTCTGTGATCCCTACACTAAGTCATATACTACTTTAATTTTCAAAGAAAGGAAAAAAAAGCTCCCATGTAATAAAACCTATTTTCAAGGATAAATAAGCAATAAATTTTAGCTCTTATCCATGTTGTCCTTCGGAATAGTACTTCCCGCCGCGACAACATGGAAACGATAATTTGAATAACTGTATTTCCCACTGAATTCTAGAAGACGTGCACTGACGTGCATTCGCCTGGGGTTGATCGGAGAAACTGATCAGAGCACCCGGCCGCTAGAATCCTCCTCCAGACAGCGACTGAATTGGACCTAGCTGACAAGGTAGTGTCGAAAATCTTCCCACTGTCGGGTCTCAAACCTAGGACCTCCTGTATATTTTATTATACACTTACAGTGTACAAAATAATTATTGCAAGTGATTTGCAGTATTCACTGCTGTAATTACTGAAATCAAATAATATTTGAGGAAATTAATTAGTAAGTGAGGAGAACTGTAAGAAAAACTATAAAAAACGATCATACTAACAATTCAGAAAACAGAGAGATGGTTGGGTTTGTTCAGTGCAACACAGATCATCAAATCTCTGCACTAATTTCGAAATGGCAATATGCATTTCATTCTGGAGATTTAATTTTGGTCTATATTTTGTGTTTATCACCGCCATGGCTCAAAATTCTATTTCATATGGATAAGTGGTATAAGGAAGTAGAACTGGATTTCGATTTCAAGAACGAAAATTTTCCAGCGACGATACATTCTAATGCAAAAATTAAAAATTCACACATTTTCGTTGACAATTCACTTTTTTAAAGGGACACTTTTGACATATTAAAAAAATCAAAGCATATTTACCACTGCTGAAATAACTGAAACATTGTATCGATTTTTTCCAAAATTATTCCACCCACTTGTGAATATGTTTTAACGGTTTGAAAAAGTCAGAACCGCAGAAATCCAGGTGTTTTCATTATTTTATTTAAAAAGCAAATGAGTGACACCTTTTTCATGCCTACCATAATGCTCCTCGTCATTTTCTTTACAGGACTATATTTTTTCTGCTAACTTTTGCAACAATCGATTTGGCAACAGTGTACGAGATTTTTCCATAAGAATAACATTGTCCGTAAGAGCCCATTGTGACTTCACGACGTAAAATGAGTTTTTTTTATAGTGTGAAGGAGCGGTGGCTCAGGGCATCAACTGATGTCACTGCAGCGCCTCTGACCTAGGGTTACACTCTCCACAATGGCAGGATTTTCGACTGTACCTTTTCAGCTAGGTTGAATTCAGTCCCTGTCTGAAGGAGAATTCTAGACGACGGCTGCTCTGATCGGTATTTTTCCGTGGTTTCTCCGATCAACACCAGGCGAATGCCGGAGTATTACCCTAATAAACGGGCCACTGGCCGCGCGCGATTTTTCCTTTTCTTTGTCCTATCCTCTCCCCTCACACTAACATGCATTACGCTACCACATATGCCAGGAGACCGGTCGGGGACTTAGAGCTTGTCCCGGCTGGGGCAGTGCTCGCTGGTAGGAGATACCTGGTTAAGGGGAAACCCCGCTAATTAACGGTAGGTCGGCGCCGGATCTCGCCAGCCAGTGGCGAAAGATCACAGCCTCCCGATGAAAAACATGCACTACACTCACGGGACTGATGACCTCAGTAGTGGATGCGCCCTGAATCACTAATTAATCCATCAATCTCCTCGCAGTCGCGGACGCGGTCTGCGCTTCTGCTGTTGGTGCCACTGCGTCACTCGTGTGGATACCTCCATTCAAGCGAATTCTTCTCCAGCCGCAGCAACGCTACCCGGAAGCGCTGCTGAGTTGCTCCAGGTGGAAGTGCTCTGAGTTCCTAGAGAGAAGTCATGCCTCCATTCAGCCGACCTGAGGTAATTGCCTCAAACATCTCTTCATTTTCCAAGCAAACGGAAATCCTGTCTTGATTTCTTGTTACTAATTACCGGATAGTGTACGCGAGAGGATTAATGTTGCCAGTAAACATTTTTTTCTGATGCATTTGCAGAATTTTCAGTACGATCTTCTACAGCTTCATAAAGAAAGCTCATTGAATCGCAACATTTCAATCTGTTATGGTGATCCTCCAGCATGGGAAAAAGGGTGAAAACTGTCTTTCCAAACAGAATTAGTATGTCCTCTAAGCTAGAATTCATTACAGAATAGTATCTTCGAGTTATTTTACAGAATCTTATCCTCCAAGCTATTTTAGCCTTATACCCTCTGTCGATGTTAGAGGAACTCATTTTCATAAGAATTTATGAATAAACGTTCCTATTCATGAAGTGTGAAAAAATCCTATTGCTAATAAAAAATTAAACGCGTGGTTAATTTGTAAAATTATGAACATAGGAATTTTTCTTTTCCAAATATTCGTGATGTAATCAATTCCTAAGAAAAGCTGTCGAATTTTGAGAAACGTTTGCCAGTCGCCTGTGCACAAGCATAAATCGTTCAGTCGATTCTCTCCAAAATTGATATTTTCCAATCGTTCTGGCTGATGTCACACCCTTTGAATTTTTGGGGGTACTTTACATTAAGCCCCTTGAACATCTTCAAAATTTTCAAAAAAAGAGCTTCAAATTTTTATTGGGACGTTTAAGAGAATGGTTCTGATCTCATTTTTGTTAAAATCTCCGATTTTTCGAAAATTGAAAAAAAAATTAAAACTACAAAGTTGAAGATAGAGATTTTTGCCTCAAACAAAGTCTGTTGTACCTCTTTAAAAAAGGTCATGTACAATTTTTTGAAAAAAAAAAACAAAAAACGAGTAGGTTTTGCGTAATTTCTGCTTGAAATTATTGAAATGTATACATGTTTCACACCAGCTACGGGCCACGAGAAAAATAAAATGAATGATATGAAAAATGAGTAATTTAATTTTAATTATAATTTACTATTGAAAATGCAAATATTAATTCTATTTTATGTTCTGTTTTGTTTAATTTTTCTTAATTTGTATTTTCGATGTATTGATGTATATCTTTTTAAGCAATCCGCAAATCTTAATAGACACCTTTACACCGCACACTTAATAGACACATTTCGCAACAATGCCACATCGATATTTGAGAAGCTAACTATTGTCGAACGTCGAGATGATAGCGGTGATAAGATACAGCTATTTTATTTATTCTAGGTGGTGGTGATCCTAGGGCGAGAGTTAATACTTTCGTTTGCGATGAATTTCGCAGCATTTTTTTTTATAAATTACTCCTAAACTTGCCCGCTGAGGTATGTTATATATCATTTAATATCTGAACCCCCAAAAATTACTGCGCATTGAATAAAAGAAAATTGTTATAAACCGTATAACATCTTCAATGACTTAAAGAATACTATGCCCGCAAAAGGTTTCTAATTTCTCTTATTAAAAAATTAGGGCCGTAAGGGCCAAATTGTTTCTTATCGTTTTGAAGAACAGAGATTTTACTTTGATTTAAAGTATTTTTTGGGGGGTTCTTTACCTTGGTCAATCTAACGAACATACTATCATAAATTTTATTTTCCTGCGATCCGTTTGAGGCGGTATATAAAAACGCGGAAATAAATTAACTTCACACTATAACGGCCGATGCCGTCATTTTGACGGCTGAAACATATTTAAATAATGTTACCTTTATAAAAATACACAGTAGGTCATTATGATTACTTGTATTTAAATGTAGTTATGATGTAAATTAAATGCGAAAATTTCGAAAATATTCATTCACTCGAATTTGTTATATTAATCATTTTATCTTCAAAGCCCGATAGTCGTCAAATTGACTACTTTACAATAGCTGCTAAACTCAGGGTTGCCAGACGTGTTGCGAGCTTTTTCCCCACCACGAGTGCGGAATTTCCCCAAATACCTTCTCCAATGAAACAAAATTCCCCAAATTCAAAACGAAAAATATTCTCCAAATTATGGACTAACGACATGAGCTGTCCCTGACGATTCCATGGGCTGTACCTTTGAAATTCCAGTCATTCAAATTAACCAATAATCGTTCTCTAAGCTGCTCGAAGCCATATATTGTCTTCATTTTTCTCACATTTTTCTTTCTCTACGCCTGTCGTATATTTTTCTCTTTTTGATAAATAAATATGAGAGAGAATAAGGTCTCGTATTTCTTTTTTATTCATAATAATTAAGAGAATAATATTTCTACCTCGACTCCGGATGAAAATAATTTCCCCAAAAAATCCCCCAAAATTTCCCCGTCCATTTGAGATCCCCATTCTTTCGCCACATCAAAATGTGTTCATCGTATCTCAAGTGTGGATGTTCGAAGTCGGTGATGAAATGAAACGCTACTGGAACTATTATCTTACGATGAAAGGCAACTCACGCGCGAGAAGCCAGAACGTTCATAATTATTTTGATGTCATTTGCATGTATTGTAATTACTATATTGATATTACAAGCCAAGCGAGTGCACATAGTTTTCACAATGCTGCGTTGGCAACAGCTGACGTGTTCGTAGTGCAGAAAATACAATATTTCAATATTTCGTAGCTGTTTCCAATAACGCGAGAAAGTATGCACTATTGTAGCTCCACTAGTTCCTGTATTGATTTATCCAGTGCACACAACAACATTTTGCGACGACCATGCGATGCATCTTCTCCGCCACCGACAGTGATGAAACGCAATGCCGGCGAACTGGTTGTGTGATGAGACAGACGAGATGTTTTTACAGCCGTCCTATGCGAGGTACGTTCTGTGCGTTGAGCTAACACAGCTCCCTGGCGAAACAAAACACTAGTCAGCCTGCGGGAGGCTGTCCGTGGCGGGGCTCTGTGGAGCGAACAGCGCACACGACACGCGATACGGGGCGTCGCACAACTGGCGGTTAGGTCGCTCGGCGCGCGCGCACGAGAAATTATGCATGCAGCGCCACCGCCGCCGGCATGAATGGCATTCGCCTGGAAGTGAACTGAGCTCTTGGATTCCCAAAGATCTTTCTATTTATCAAGAAAATATGATTTTGCTTAAGAAAGTAACGAAGAAAATAAAGAATAGGATATAAATGGGAAAACGCAACGATTATACTCGAACTAGAACCTTGGACCTCCCGATCAGAGGCACTGCAGTAACATTAGTTGATGCACTGAGCCACCGCTCCCGGTAGCAGTTAAGAAATAATACGAGAAAGTATGTAGTTGTAGGATCACTAGTTATATACTTAGGTTTTCATAACGTGGCGCGTGAGGGTCTTGTCTTCACGATGAAATATGGCACGGCTTTTAGCATCTTTCTCGGTCGTGCCGCCGGATGTCACATGATCGCTATCGTATCAAGCAGTGCTGCAGATCAAGCGACATATAGCGACACGACAGAGAAAGACGCGAAATGCCGTGCCATATTCTATCGTATATAACAAGGCCCTCACGCGCCATGTTACTGAAAACCTAAGTATATAACTAGTGGTACTTTCTCGCATTACTTCTAACTTCTACCGGGAGCGGTGGCTCAGTGCATCAAGTGATGTTACTGCAGTACCTCTGATTGGGAGGCCCTAGGTTCGAGTCCCAACAGCGACAGGATTTTCGACAATAGCTTGTAAGCTAGGTCGAATCCAGTCACTGGAGGAGAATTCTATCCGCCGGCTGTTCTGATTGATAGTTTTCCGTGGTTTCTCCGATCGACTCCAGGGGAATGCCGGAGCAGTACCCTAACAAACGGGCCACGGACCGCGCGCGATCTGTCCTTCCTCTTCCTTGTTTTATCCTCTCCTCTTACACACACACACACTAACATGCACTACACAATCACATATTCCGGGAGACCGGCCGGGAGCTTACAGCTCGTCCTGGCTGGGGCGGTGCCTTCCTGGTGAGAGGTACCTGGTTGGGGAACCCCCGTTAATCGACGATAAGTCACCACCGGTTTTCAATCAGAAAAAAATATTTTCCGCAGTGAGACTCGAAGTCAGGCCCTCCGAGTTAATTCTTCAGCCATTCCGCTAAGCTATAGAAACGCCGCAAGGCTCGAACTTGGACTTACGCTAAAAAATGTAATTGACTTTACCCAATCATAATCATCATCATAATTATCATCTTAACTCAATATTTCCAACGTGCAATTTTTGCAATGTTCGAAAATACGGAAGTTCGCCGAAAATGGGACGAGCAGCATATTTTTTTCTTGTCCGTTGTTACATACGAGAAGAAAATTTAATGAACAAATTTGGTGCGGTTTTTTGAGAAAATATTTTTTTGGAAATTGCGTAAATTTGGGGCACAAATTACGCGAAATCTACTACTTTTTTTCAAACAATTGTGCATAACCTTTCTTAAAGAGCTGATTTTCTATAGAAAAGATTTCTTCTAAGTGCAGCGGGGCGGGGCGGAGTGGGGCAGGGCAGGGCAGGGCAGGGCGTGGCCACTGATACAGAAGGCCTCTGCATAAGATCGTGAGGTCATCACAGTTGGTTACATTTCGTCTTGGCAGGCGAATGACAACCTACATTATACGAAATGAAACGAATTATTATAAAATTCACGATTCATTTGACGGAATTTTGTCCTATGAAATCTATATATATAAAGAAAGTTGTGTTAGTTACACTATTTATACACTCACTCAAAAAAATATTCGGACACCTACGATTTTATCATATTTTCTTTTATTTAGAAGAGAATATTAAACTTGTCGTAATTTTGGTGATAAATAATGAAAGACGTGCATTTCATATGTTAGAAAAATATACAAGTTTAATTTTCCCATTAAAAATTATTAAACTACAATTAATTTGAAGAAATCTTACTTCTTCGGAACGTCAAAAAAATATTCGGACACATAATATAAACCAATTAATAACACTAAATAAAACAAAAAATAAATACATCAATAACTTGTAAAGAGTCCTTTCATTATCAAAACTTAATTCAACCTCATTGACATGCTGTCTACGAGTTTTCTGGTGTACTCTACAGAAATTTTATGCCATTCTTCGCGCAGTCTCACTTTTTAATTGTTCTTTGTTGGCAATGGGCTCCTTTCTCACTTCACTGTCCAACTTTTGCCGAAGAATTTCAATGGGATTGATGTCTGGGGATTGTGGGGGAGGGTGAAGAACTTTAGGACAGTTATATAAGAGCCACAGTTGAACAAATTGCGACATGTGTTTTGGATGATTGTCCACATAAAAACTAAAATTGTGACATATACCTAGCTTCTCAGCACTTTTCTTAAGGCTGTTCTTGAGCACTTGAAGATATTTATATTTGTCCATTATATCTTCAATGAACACAAGCTCAACCACAACACTCGCCGCCATACAGCCCCACACCATTACGTTCCCACAGCCGTGTTTTACTGTAGGCTGCAGATTTCTCTCTTGCAGCTGTGTGCTTGCCTTTCTCCACACCAATGTTCTTCCGTCAGGTCCAAACACATTGAATTTACTTTCGTCCCAAAAAATAACTCTATTCCACCATTCAATGTCCTTGTTTACGTGTTCCTCAGCGAACTCCCGCCTCTTCCCTTCTTTATCTTATTTATGAAAGGCTTTCTTCTGGCCACGCGACCATGAAATTCTGCTTTTCGTAGAATCACTCTAATAGTTTCTGGATGTACTTCCTTCCCCAGTTCTTTTCTCACCTCTGCAGCAATCTTTGGTGCACTTAATTTCGGATTCTTTTTAACTTTCCTGACGACAAAGATTTCTTCTCGACGAGAACGTTTATGGGGACGTCCACTTTGGCGGTGAGACTCAATCCTATCTTCTTTTTTAAATCGCTTGATTATAACATACACTGTGCTTTTCTTCATATTTAGAATTTTTACAATTTCACGGGAGCTCTTGCCTTTTGCATTATGAAATATCACTAACTGACGTAGTTCAAAAGAGCTGTTTTTCCCTTTGCGTGGCATTCTTTCAACGTTCTTCAAGGAGAGACACTAATAGACTGATTTTGGACAGCGCTTCGATTGACCGTTACGACCGTCCTTGAATCAACCGTGGGAAGAGTTTCTACGTCCGTTTTCCCCCAATAGTTTGTTGACAAAAATGATTAATGTACAACTGTCCGAATATTTATTTGGTGTGCAATTTCCGTTATTGAAAGTTCTAATGCAAATTTATCATTGATGTAAAAGCGGAAAAAATGCATTTTGCAGTGTACGAGTATTTAAAGCTAAAATAATATTAAAATTATTACTGGCATAATATTTTATGGTTTTTAACAGCCTCAGAGCGTGTGAAACGAGTAATCTGAATACTGTCCGAATATTTTTTTGAGTGAGTGTAACTCAAGAACGGCTGTACCAATTTGGCTGAAAATTGGTGAGCAGGAAGCTTGGAGCCAGGAGACGGACATAGGATACTGTTTATCCCGTTCGACATCGTTCCTGTGTGAGAACGCACGTTTTTGCACGTTTTCGCGTGATTTCGAATGTTAGCGGTCATTGTTGCCTGTTGTAACCCATTGTTGTAACGCCGCACTGATAACAGAAGGCGATAATGATAGCCGCCTTTCGTTCGCCGTTATATCTACATAAAAGTCGTGTTAGTTACACTATTTATAACTCAAGAACGGCTGTACCGAACGGCTGTACCGAACGGCTGTACCGGAAGCTTAGAGCCAGGAGACGGACATAGGATACTGTTCATCCCGTTCGACAGCGTTCCTGTGTGAGAACGCACGTTTTTGCACGTACGCAGTGCAACAAGGATAGTACAGTTTATCACAGTGAGTGCGACGCGAGAAAAAGATGGGACCGGCTGTTAAGGCGGAACAGAGTTCGCCGGGTCAGCTAGTTACTTATAAACACCTAGGAAAGTGTATTTTTGATCGGAAAAAAATTTCACTGACACTAATGAACATGTGAAAGGATAAATTAACAACGAATACGGCTCAACGCGTACAGAACACCATTATTCAGAATTTATATTGTCACAATTACAGCAATTCTTGTAATACTAAAGTAAAAAGGGACAAATTTATATCTTCAACTACAAATAACCTTAATAAATAATAATTTAAAGAATATGTACAATAGAATTATGAGTATCTGAAATGAGTAATTTATTTTAAATTATCCTAAATAAACTAATTTGCAGCAATAGTAAGGTTAATTATGGTAAAAATATGTATTAGAAGTTTAATTAAAAGTTCTTCCTTTACAATGTAATATAGTTCTATAATATATATAATATAGTTCTATAGTTCTATAATAACGAAAACAAATGAGACTTTACAAGAGAGAAAACCTCATATAAAAATTATTCACATAAATAAGATAACATAAGAATCTTTCACATAATTAGGGCTGAAAAATAATTATTTTTTTAAACTTAAATAAAATTCATGTGAACCAGGAAAATACAATTTGTTGCTGTAAAAATAATAGAACCTTAGCATTAAATTTATCTAAATCAATATTACAGTTACAATAGTATATAAAAACGCTACGGAGTAGAGAGTAAATTATGTAATGCTGCGCGAAAAAACGGCGAATTTTCGGCAGAGAAACTTTTATTACAGGGTCCTAGCAACAAAAAAGTTGATAAATACAGTTGCTATATTTAGAAAAAAATTCTCAAACACTTAGTGTAGCCAGACTCCATATTTTGTTGGTCCTTGATACCGAAAACTTGAATGATGGCAAAACGCCTGTCTGTCCCACCGCGTGTGAACAACGCTAGTGGCTAAACCGGTCAGCCTATTATCATCAAGATTGATATTCCCCATCGACCTGGCTAATATTGCGATCCTTGAATTTGAAACCATTGTTTTAATGGGGGGAGGGGGACTTTACAAGAAGCCCCAAAGACATTTTCAAATTTTTAAAAAAAGGCTCCAACGTTTTTGATTAAATTTTGTTGTTGGATAGTGTGAAGAACGTTGAAAAGAATGGGCTGTTCTCATGTTCGTTGAAAACGCTGATTTTTTGAAAATGGCAAAAGTTCAAAATGTTTTCCTACATCTAATGTATTAAAGATAGAGATTTTCCCTTTAATGAGATATGTTACTTAAAGATCAATTTTGAAATATGGTCATGTACAATTTTTAGAAAGTTTGAAGTATTTTTCGCGTAATTTTGCGTGAAAATTCGAGCGAGAAAGTACTACATCCCGTTTTAGCACCACTCGTATTATATATAGGTGGTACATAAAACAAACAAAGGTGGTGATACTTTACACGTGATCTTTTGTAATTTAACAGTAAAATATATAACACAGCACCTATTCGAGTCAGTCTTTTAACTTGCGTAAAAAGCTTCATGCTAACAAAATACAATTAACCAATAAATAAAAATTCATTTTCCCAACAACCGACGATAGACAAGTTCATTAAAAAACACAACAAATATAAACAAGGTAATCATATCAGGATAAGTTAGGAGAATCTAAAATTTTTCAAGAATATGTTCCTGAAGCTCTTTTAGAACTACAAAACTGATTTCCACACTTGAGGGAATTTCCACACTCCTGCTTTAATTAATATAATATACACGGTGGAGTTTCGTACAAGGTGGAGCGCCGTGTTTTCGGGCGGCATTATAATACTTTCTGCATTCTGCGTAAGGAGTAGCGAGAAAGTAAAAAATTATGCAGTTTTCTTTGCACACTACTGAACAGTTTTCTGACAGAGGCACAAAATTAACTTTTGTCTTGAGCTCCTGAAGGTTTGAAATTGTCGTTGAACTTTATAATGAATTTTCTCCATGGCACTTTCTTCTAAAGCAAAAGCTAATTGATTTTGCTTTTCTCTGTCCTCTGATCTCAGGTAATTCTCTTTTACTTCCTTCAGTTGAGATGGACATGTAGACCGGACAGTTTGGTAAATTGAAAGGAATGGCACCGTCCCTAAGATGAGGAAACTGAAGGTGCTGTAATTGTCTGCTAGTGGGAGATACCCGATTGAAGGAAACCTCGCTAGCCGATGGTAGGTCGGCGCCGGATCTCGCCATCCATCCGTGGAATATCACCGCCATCTCCCAACACAAAAACATGCACTACACTTACAGGACTAATGACCTCTGAAGTTGACGCGTCCGGAATCACTTACAACCAACCAACCAACCAACTCAACAGCTGAGTATAATGGGTTTGCAGGCGCATTCTTCTCTTGATAGGATTTTCCCACTATGCTTGCTAGGTAGAGAAAAGCCTGCGTTGCTGAAGAGGTACGAGAGGAGTGGGAGGGGGTGGAGTGGGGTGACAGTGGGAGGAGGAGGGGGAGTAGTGTGAATGGAAATGGGGGAAAGAATGGGAGGGGGAGAGGGAGTGAGAGGGGAGTGGGTGGGGGAGTGAGTGAGAGTGGGAGGAGGAGAGGGAATGGGAGGGGTTGGTGAAGTGGGGTGAGAGTGGGAGGAGGAGGGGGAGCCGTAGCGCGAATAGGAGGGGTAGTGGATGGAGGAGGGGGAGTGGTCGAGGTAGGGCTAGTGGGAGCTGGTGAAGTGGGAAGGGGAGTTGGAGAAGGGTGGGGAGTGGGAGTGAGGGTTGGAGGGGAGGAAGAGCGGGAGAAGGAGGTTGAGGCGCCGCACCTGCTGTGTTGAAGACGACGGTGGGGCTGCGCGCCTTCTTGCCCTGGCGCACCGCCGTCACGAACAGTTGGTACTGCGTGTCGGCCGACAGGTTGTGCAGCGTCACGGTGCGCAGGTTGCCCGCCACCAGCGCCACCACCCTGTAACTGAGAGCACCACTTACACTACACCACTCGTCACCAGACATCGGATGTTTAGTGATTTATTCTAGCGAACTTCTCGAAAGGCTGATAATATATGTGCACGAATCATGACTAATGATGACATGACGAAAGTTTTATAATGCTCATTTTTGCTTCTTTTTTAATATAAATGCCTTTCTTTGAATAAATACCTTCATTAGAACTTTTTTGATTTGATTTTTGATTTATTTGGTCATAAAAACCGTAAAAGCTGTATATGACGTACGGAGTAGAAGAATATTTGCGCACGTTTTCTTGATTACCAGAATCCCATCCCAACATTTTAACTATAAGTAGTTGAAAGTTAAAACAACAACACTAACAACAACAACAATAATAATAATAATAACAATAATAACAATAATAACAATAATAATAATAATAATAATATCAATATCGCGTCGCAAGATGCCGCACCTGGTAGAAGTTTGGGGAACCCAAGGGGATCCCCCACTGCTTCAGGGAATCCAAGCCAACGCATGCAATGGTCAAGAGAATTAAACATGTCTGTCATGCGTGCATACTACAGAGGCACAAAAGGCGAGACGGAATGTGAGGGCTTCAGGAGAAGGCTCCTAACCGAATGGAGAAAGATATATCCGGAAAGCGCTCTAAATGAGCAGCGTGTGTGTAGCCAACTGAACTCCATCAGGAGAAGAAAAGTTTTCTCAGATGCAGAATTAAATCTTCTCAAGACGGAAGTGAGACTAGAACTAACAAATGAGGTAGTCCTGGAGCAGCAAGTTAATGAAAATGAACAAACAGTACATGAGAACGAAGAGCACGCTGTGGTTTTCATCCCCCAACTCGAATATGAAATGGTGGACAAATCCCTTATAGATATTTATGAGGCAACAAAGCTTCACTACCAAGGAATATCATTAGATCTAAGACCAAAAATACCAAAACTGAAATGCAGCGCTAATGTCTATGAAGTTGTTGGCAAAATGAACCAAATTATTGCCCCAAACATCTCAGAAGCTACTTTTCTTGAAGATGTAGCCGGACTGGTTCACTGCGCTGCAATTGCTACCTGTCAACACCTAGGTTACAAAGTACGGGTGGGAAACGGCACTTCTCTTTCTAAGAAACCTTATGAAAGACAAAATCCACCGGCATGGTTAAAGAAAATTGAAAATCAAATTGCCCAAGCTAGACGAGATATCTCGCATATTGCTGAGTATTTCAGAGACAAAGGAGGAATTTCAAAGATGGTTCGCGCAACTATTCGCTCAATTCTCAGAAGACTGGGGATAAAAAGAACACATAAAGACCTGGAAAGTAAACTCAAGGTTGAAGATGAGAGATTAAGACAAAGAATAGCAGCTCTAGGGGCGAGAATAAGAAGGTATAATGAAGCAGCGCGACGCAAGAAAGAAAATTCCCTCTTCTCTAACAACCAAAAAGGCTTTTATAGATATCTAGAGTTGAGAGGTACCAACGACAATAACATAAACCCCCCAAGTGCTTCTGCCATGACGGACTTCTGGTCTCAGATTTGGTCCACTTCAAAGCAACATTTTGATGGAACATACTGGATACGACAGGAAGAAGAACCGTGTCATAATATCCCAGAAATGAATGGAGTTGTGATTTCAACAGAGGATGTAAAAAGATCTATAAAGAGAACTCACAATTGGAAAGCTCCAGGAGTAGATGGAATCCATAATTTTTGGTGGAAATATCTGACGTGCACTCATGATATATTGGCGAGTCAATTTCAAAATATTTTGCAAGGAACATCTGTGCTGCCAGAATTTTGTACCATGGGTGTGACATTTATGTTACCGAAAGGAGGAAATGCGTCTTGCCCCGAGAATTATAGACCTATTACATGTCTACCCACAATTTATAAAGTTCTCACCTCCATTATTGCCACCAAACTCGACGAGCATCTGAAAGAAAATGAGCTGCTTTTGCCAGAACAGGTTGGTTGTAGGAAAGGATCTCGAGGATGCAAAGAATTATTAATAATAGATAATATTGAATCCAAGCATGTAAAAAAGAAAGCGCATAATTTGTCAGTGGGCTGGATTGATTTCCGAAAGGCATTCGATTCTATTCCGCATTCTTGTTTGCAGCGAACCCTTCAACACTACAAGGTTCATCCCTCTATCATTACATTTCTTACAACGTATATGAACAGCTGGCGAACAACACTGTTTGTAATGCGAGGGAAATTCAGTTACCAGACAGATACTTTAAAAATTTGTAGAGGCATTTTTTCAGGGAGATAGCCTAAGTCCGCTCTGGTTTTGCCTAGCATTGAACCCTTTGAGTAGGATGTTGATGCTTCCGGCTATGGGTATGCTTTGAAGAATCCCACGAAGATCATTTCCCACCAATTATATATGGATGATCTCAAGCTCTATGCTAAAGGGTCAGAACAACTTCGCAGCATGCTGACACTAGTAGAAAGCTTCAGCAACTCTGTTTGTATGGATCTTGGTTTGGAGAAGTGCGCAGTTGTTCACGTGAAGAGAGGTCGCGTCCATAATACAGAGAATGAACCTCATTTGATGGAAGATTGGAGAATTCAAGAACTCTTCAATGGCGATGAATATAAGTATCTGGGCCTCCGGCAGCTCCTAGGAACTGCAGATGAAAAAATAAGAAAACAAGTGGAAAGAAAGGTTCTCTCTCGTGTGATGAAAATCTGCAAGTCCTGTATTATTTCGAGAAACAAATTTACAGGAATTAACACCTGGGCTCTTTCAGCAGCATCACATACATTTGGAGTTGTCAAGTGGTCTGAGACATCTTTGCAAGCTTTCGATAGAAAAGTCAGAACACTTCTATCAAAATATCGGATGCATCATCCTCGAAGTTCCACCGAAAGGCTGTATCTTTCAAGACATCATGGGGGCCGTGGACTGTTAAGTCTTGAAGTTATGTGCCGCCAGCAAGAAAAACAGCTCAGAAATTATTTCATCAACAACGAATCCATGACGGCCATTTGTGCACAAGATCACGGCTATACACCTCTGAAGCTGCTCCAGGAAGATCACAATCCAAGAGTTCCGAAACCTGTGGACCGAATTGAGCAGTGGAGATCAAAGGAACTCCATGGCAGGTTTGCTACTGCTCTTCAAGGTAACTCCATAGATGTGAAGAGATCGACTGAATGGTTGAGAACCGCTGGGCTTTTTGGCGAGACGGAAGGATTTGTACTGGCCATTCAAGATCAGGTAGTAGCCACTAATAACTACAGGCGATATATTATGAAAGAGAACATCAGTGACAAGTGTCGCCTGTGTAAGGCCACCGAATCTATCCAACATATCTGCAGTGGATGCTCTCAGTTGGCACAAACAGATTATTTACGTCATAATAATGTAGCCAAAATCATCCACCAAGCTCTTGCCAAAAGATCGGACCTGATAAAGGAAAGCCTGCCTTACTACAAATATCTACCAGAACACGTTTTGTCTAATGAGAGAACAAAAATCTTGTGGGATACTGCCTTTGTTACAGATAAAACGGTGGAAGCAAATAAGTCTGATATTGTCGTATTCGACAAAACTACTCGTAGGGCAATAATAATAGATATCGCAGTCCTCCTAGATCATAATCTGCTGACAACTATTGCAGAAAAGAAAAGAAAATATCAGCCACTCTCAATTGAACTGAAAAACTTGTACAAACTAATAGAGGTAGATATTGCACCCGTAGTTATTTCAACTAATGGGCTTGTGGCTGAAGATTGGAGGATTGTGAAAGAAAAACTCCATCTAAATGAGTGGCACCTCAGAACTATTCAGAAGTCCGTGTTGCTGGCAACCACCAACATTGTGCGCAAGGTTCTCTCCCTAAATCATTGAAGCGGAACCTGAGTGTACTGGAGCAAGAACTTCTCACCATCTGTCTCACCATACGTGTTGACGTTCTGTCCTTGAGTTATAATTGAAAACTCCGGAAGAGTGTGAAATTTTGAAATATGAAATATAAATAATAATAATAATAACAATAATAATAATAATAATAATAATAATAATAATAAAATTTAGGAAAGCGGGAGATTATCACATTTGAAAAACTAGACATTTTTGTCTTTTTCGTCGTCTTTTTTGCCTTTTATGTATTATTTTTATATACACCGATAAGATATCAGTCATTAGGTCATGGTCGAACGTGACCATTCAGTACGAAATCTTCAATTCACGTCCTTGCATTTTAAAATACGAGAGAATTTCCTCTATTTCTCCATTTCATAAATACCAGCCTTGTTTCGAGAACATGCTCCATTGATAATACACCGATTGCATAGAAATTTTAAGTGGAAATAAATGTAAATTCCCTGATGTTTTCAATATTGCTAATGTTCGACTTATAAAATACATGCAGTCACGTCAGTAGATGTTGAGAGATCATTCTCCGCATTCAAAATAATTTTGTCTCTGAATCGTCACAAATTTTTTAATTGTGTCTCTAGTCATCACAAAAGCAGGTGACACGATACATATAGGAACGCGTAAACATTTCGAGCAGTTTTCGAAAAAATCTTGATTTTGTTCTTTTTTAATATTGCACTCAAGATTGCGCGAAAATTACTAAAGTAAAAAAAAGTATACTTGACCCTCATGAAACAACGAGTTGTGGACAACAAATTTCAAGGAAAAATCTCTATCCTCAATTTTGTAGTTGTAGGAAGACGCCGAAAATATTTAAACTTTTGAAAGTTTCGAAAATTCAGAGTTAACAATGGAAAAATAGACCTATGCCATCTTTAGAAGTGCATTTTACTCTATTCTTACGAAAAATGTAAAGAAAAAACATTAGGAGGCATTTTTGAGAACATTTTGAAAATTACCCTGGGGCTTCATGTAAAGTACCCCTACATTTCAAAGAACGTTTTTCAAAATAGCAGAGCTTCGAGTAGAGCCAGATCGACCGGGGAATATCATTTTCGAAAAAAAATCCTACGTATGGCATAGGCGCTAGTGATAGACGGACGGACGTGTTGAAAAAAAACAACAACTCTTTTTCGGTATCAGGGGACCTCAAAATACGTATTTTCGTTGAAAGCTCGAAATCGATTTTCCGCAGCATTACATAACTTTCTCTATTCTACGTATATTACTCGTATATACGTACGTATACGAGAAAGTAAAAATCATAAAATACAACATTCTGCATTTATTTCGTGTAGTTCCACCAGAATTCCATAGAACTAAGTATAAATTCCAGTTAATCTTTCGTACATTGCCTGCTGCTTGAAAAAATTCTCAAAACTACCCATCTTTTTCTCACTTGCCTCAGACACTTCTCTTCGGGATTCTGATTCCTGTTTCTCACAACTGTTATTTCTCGCCACCGTAACATAATCCAGGCACCTCGTCTGGTTAATGTGAACTTCATCCGACCTTAAGTCTGATGAATAGTTCGAAACGTTTCAGACAACGGACTTTATCCACCAATTGTGGATAACTAAAACATTAACCGCTAATTCTGGAATTATCGAGAAAAGCACCTTATCCACATTGCAATGCGTAGGTAAAACACACAGTCGCCATTTGTTTATATTTTACCGGGTGGTTATCCAGCGTTGCCCGGGTCATTATTTATCCCCATGACGTTGCTTAATATTAATCAACGTCGCCCTCTCACCCACTGTGCCCGCTCAGTGCACCTTTTACAGGTACGTCTATGACGGGTAATAATGTATATCAAGTTCTGGTCAATTGACATTAGTTCCGCGTTGAAGAATTAAGCTTATTACAAATACAAAATACATTTTCATTCACTCGCCGTGATATATCTTTTATTTCACCTTTTCAGGTCCTTAACTTTAATGATAAACTGAAACCAAAATTTTCTTTTGGACCTGACCTAATTTCTCCATATATCGTTAAACAATTCCTTTTTTAAATCATTCGCTACATTGCTATTTTCAATTCCTGTCTTAGATTTTCTTACTTCCCTAATGCATGGAAAATAGTACATGTAATTCACATTGTCAAACCTAACAAATCTACTGAAAATCCTTTAAATTATAGATCAATTAGCCTACTATCTTCAATTGGTAAAATATTTGAAAAATGCATTAATTACAGATTAAATAATTTCTTAAATTCCATTAATGCTATACCACATTTCCAATTAGGATTTCAAACTCTTCGAACGACCCATCAAATTCTTCGCTTCACAAAATAAATTTTATTAGCATTTCATAACTATAAACATTTTTGTGCAGTCTTTTTAGATTTTGAAAAAGCGTTTGATACAGTATGGTACCCTGGCCTATTATATAAACTTTCTCTTCTAAAAGTTCCCAACTATTTATACAATTTTATTGAAAGCTTTTTAGAAAATCGTATCTTTCATATTCGTTTAAAACACCATCTTTCATTTGCTAAATCAATCCATGCCGGCGTCCCTCAGGGAACAGTCTAACTCTTTTCAACTTATTTCTTAATGATTTTCCTTCTACTCTGAATACTTCCAAAGCTGTATTTGCTGACGACTCAGTTGTTTATAGCACCAGTTCAAATTTACAAACCAATTATAGTATTAATTGAATTTAAGAAATTATTTAATTTGTAATTAATGCATTTTTCAAATTTTTTACCAATTGAAGATAGTAGGCTAATTGGTCTATAATTTAAAGGATTTTCAGTAAAAAAAAACTCTCAAACTCATCTACACCTAATTGAAAATTGGGCCCGCAACTGGCATATAATATTCTGTTTTAAAATATAACGCAACATTTTTTTCCTTGAGACCCTATAACATCTTACCTCCTTTAGTTTTTCATAATGACAATATACCATGGCTTTCTTCTAATGAACCTGTAAAATATTTAGGCATTTTAATAGTCAGAAGACTTCACTGGAAAAAACTATTCACAGAATATCTCTAGCTAATAAACGTTGGCACCAACTTCTTACTTTGGTTAAAGATTCAAATTCCCTCAACGTCAAAACCAAAATTAGAATTTATCTAACAATGATCCGTCACATTCTTACATATGCCTGTCCAATCTGGGGTTTCGCTTCATTAACATCATTTAACAAAATTCAAGTATTTCAAAATTCTTGCTTCGGAAATTGCTTAAAAGCTCCATGGTTTATTCTTAATGAACAAATTCATAATGAATTATGCATTTGACCTATCAAAAATTATTTCTACAACTCTCCACTAAATTTTATTCTCATATAAATCATATACCATCTGCACTCCATTTTCAACTAGGTAAACATAACCTTCACCAAATCAGAATTAAACGAAAACTTCCGAAACATTTCTTTCTTTCTCCTGAGCATTTCTCAACAACAGTTCAACTATAGAAAATAAATTTAATTTACTTTTCAAATGATACATTAGCTACATTTTGTTTCTCCTTCAACTCTTCTACTCTCAAATAAATTGTATATTTTTTAACCTTCTGCCAAAAGCCTCACAGGCTAACGCATATAAATATTGAATAAAAAAGCTGGAACACGGAGACACACATATACACAAACACATTTTGGTAAATTAATACCATTTTCGACAATACGTACATTTGTGAGGCTGAACGGTGAGATAAAAAATAGTATTACATGTAATTATAATTATATTTTTTACAGGTTGATTATAATATCACAAACTTGTGTATCTTTGCCCATATATTCGAGAAAGTACATTTTTTTAAAAAGCTGTAGCTGGTAATTTGTAATTGGTTTAGAAAAAGCATTTCATATAAACATTTCAATTTTATAGAGGATAAAATTTCCTATAAAAATTGAATTGAATCATATTTCTACAGGACTTAGGGTTAAAGAATTATTGAGAAAAAACCAAAAAATTCAGAAAAATATCAGTTTTTCTGGCCTCTCAAGTTAGCACCTAGTCTAGAAAGTCGAAAACTGGAGCTTTAACAAGTGCCTGGGCACATAGAACAAATTGAAAGAAAAAGTGTTTATGACCTTTTCCCTGGTAACTTCCCCTTTTCAGAACGTGCAAACTGGACTATTCGTTATCTTAATATTTTTGCAGACATCTTGTGTACATTAAGAATTAAGGCAAGATTAATCTGGTGCTCTTCAGCAATCTTGGATAGGTCTCTGAGTTAACGGAGGAATTTATACGCCACTTTTTACGCTCTGTTAATTAGGAAATGCAATCCTTGAATTATAGATAATGTGTGTTAAATTTAAAAACAACGCAACTTAAATCCTACAAAGCAATGGCAGTACCCATGCTTACTTATGCATGCGAAAACTGGACAATGAATAGAACAGACAGAAGGAAAACGCTGAAATGAGATTCTTACGTTCAGGAGCAGGTTACACTATATTAGATAGACCATATAATGATGACATCAGAACCGAAATGAATATTTTGAATCTGATGGACAGAGTTCAGACATTAAGGAGGAACTGGCATTATCACTTTCAACGCATGCCTCCAAACATAATTCCCATAATAATGTACCAGTATAATCCTAGAGAAAGAAGAAATGTTGGCAGTCCAATAACAAGATGGAGAGACTCATTCTCTTGATGTGGAAACAGGCCTTAAGGCCTAAACCCATGAAAAAGCAGAAGAAGAAGTATGATATGGGAGTTGTCAATAAAATATCATAGATAAAACTGTCTGGAGTGATTCTTATACATTTCTGTACTAAATTAGTTTATTTTGGGTGTTTCTTTTCAAAAGAATAAACGTACTTTTAGAAAAATCAACATCCTCAGATCATACATTAAACGCTTATTCGTTCAGTATTTGAGAAAAGTATGTTGTAATAATGCTCCTGTTTCACAATCGTCCATATTAAGTTTTTTAAAGATGGAAGAAGTTAAACGTGCGTACGGTCATTTCAGGGATATAGTACTATACGCGCACGGTTTTTTGGTCCTCCAGCTCCCTAGTCCTCGCTCAGCCCGGCATAGCACGGCCCGGTAGAAAATACGAGCTCCTCTTGGAACGTCGCGGCTCAGATTGCAGTGCTGCCCACCTTCTTCCTTTCCAATGCGGACTTCCTAGTTTTCGGCCTTTCCTTCTATCGAACTGTGCGTACCATGTTCTTTCTTGATACTCAATTATTTCTTTAAATATTAATTCTTCAGAATTTAAAAAAGTCTTGCGTTGTTTCTCATCGCTATCTGGCCCAAAACGCATTAATATGTTGAGTTTTCTGTCAATGAATTTGACAGCACTGCACTACCGTGACGTAAACAGAACTCACCCCTCCCCGCACCACCCCCCGCTGTGGAGTATCAAGCAAAGTGCGCGACTCTTTGCGGGGGATGGCGATGATGAAAGACAGTGGGCAAATTCTATATTCGTTCAATGATGAATATTGAACGAAATTGAGGATGAATAGTGAGAGACGGGTGAGCATTTCACCAGTGTTGAACATTGTCCACCAAATGGTAAGGCAATTCATTTCATTCATTTCCCTTCTCAGTTTCTTGTGTTCTCAATGAATATCGAGGAACCTAGTCTCCAAAAACTTGATTTTTACTTTTTCGAATACATACGTATATACGGAGTAATGTACGATTGATTGATTGATTGATTGATTGATTGATTTTTTCGTGTTTCCGAGCGCGTCAACTGCTTTGGTCATTAAGTCCCGTTAGTGTAGTGCATGTTTTTTCGGGAGATGGCGGTGATCTTCCTCCGCTGGATGGCGAGATCCGGCGCTGGCCTACCGTCGGCTAGTGGGGTTTCCCCCTAACCAGGACTCTCTCACAATTGGGGCACCGCCCCAGCCGGGACAAGCTCTAAGATCCCGGCCGGTCTCCCGGAATATGTGATAGTGTAATTAATGTTAGTGTAAGTGTGTATGTAAGGGGAGAGGATAGAACAAGGAAGAGGAAGGACAGATCGCGTGCGGTCCGTGGCCCGTTTGGTAAGGTACTGCTCCGGCATTCGCCAGGTGTTGATCGGAAAAAACACGGATAACTACCGATCAGAGCAGACGGTCGCTAGAATTCTCCTCCAGACAGCGACCTAGCTGAATAGCTAGTGTTGAAAATGCTGCCGCCGTCAGGACTCGAGCCTAGGACCTCCCGGTCAGAGGCGCTGCAGTGACATCAGTTGATGCACTGAGCTATCGCTCCCGGTAGTAATGTACGTAGTATAGAAAAGGTTATATTATGTTGTGGAAAATCGATTTCGAGATTTAAACGGAAATGTGCGTTTTGGATTTCAACGGAAACGTCCGTTCGTCTGTAAACAACTACTAGCGTCAAAATCATGCGTACGATTTTTTCCAAATTGAAGAAATTCCTGTCAATCTCGCTTGAGTCGAAGCTTTGAGATTTTGAAATACATTCTTTAAAATTTGGGAGTACTTTACATGAAACGCCTGAGACACTTTCAACATTTTCTCAAAAATGACTAAATTTGAGCCAAAAGTATGTGGTAAGACGCAATAGCTAGCCCAAACCAACGAAAATGGAACACTAATACGAGGAAGTCTGTGCCTTTCTGTAGCGCCACTAATTTCTCGTCGGTTAATAGAATTATCAATCCAAAAGAAATAATGTTTTAGTTATGTTTCGAAATATTTATAATGTATTATCTCAAAAAATGATTGTACTGCACCAAAAAGAGTACTTCGTTGTTTTATTAGAAAGAATATTGTTTATACTCATTTATGCCCAGAACCTTTTTCGGGGTAATTTCTTTCAAAACTTGATATTAGGCTTCTTATAGTATTGTGAACGTGCGTGACAAAAACATTTTGATAGAAAATAATTAGATAGTAATTTTATGGGACGGGTCGTTAACGACCCTGTGGGCAAAGACATTAGAGAGAAAGATATTTTACATTTTATTTTTTCTATAGTCCGTTAATACACACTTATAATGCAAAAACACCTTATTTAGTGATGCAATTAAAGAAAACTTATCGTGTAGAGAAACTTTGCGATTACATGTAAACAGCCTTTAGTTTTTTGTTTCTACAGCCCGCGCACCGGCGTCGTAGTTGTCCAGCAATCAACAAATGCCCAGTTGTTTTGCGTGCTGACAGATAAATGGCGATGTTTATTTGACGTGCCGGCCCTGGAGATGAATGCGGAACTCCATATTTTTGCAGCAGAGTCTTTGCAATTTCTCTACGAAACAATGAAGACATTTAAAGACTAGCATTTGCTAGTTGACATGCATTGTTCATAGCCACATCAAGCATTCAGAAAACTACTGGAATGCACCATTTTCCCTAATTCCAATTTGGTCCACCCCACCTTACCACTGCATATAATACTAACGCACAATATTTCACCAAAGGTTAATCACAAAATAGCTAAAAAAATCAATGAATACATCGTTTTTGCGAGAGGCTCTTGTTGATGATGATTCAGTCACTGCTTTCCGAGAAACGAATTCAGAAAAATTGTTCTACTGAGTCCAAGTCGATTCTCGACTGGATGGAAGCACTTTCAGTGAAGGAATTTAAAAATTCTGTTTCCTGTCCGTGTAACTGAATGCCTGAGCCCTATGCGTGTCTTCCTTATTGTTATGTTCAAAGAAGCCTACTGCAGACAGTATTTTCTTTCATCCAGAACTCCACGTGAGCTTGAAACACATTTTTGCTGAGAGGATCAGGATCGATGCACATATCATCTCCGGAATGAACATCGAACTCGTTTTCAGCAAGTGGGGCTGTACTTACTATGACCAAATCACCCTGCACATCCCCGAGATCTGTAGACTCCAACAATGGAAGAATTTCGTGGATACTTTAATCGTTTGTTTGGCCTAAATATGAAATATATAAGAATGCCAACGCCAGATTTACGTAACGCACAAGAATTACCAAATGTAAGGCGAGATATGACTAAGAGTCATATTTGCCCACTGGGTCGTTAACGACCAGCCACGTTTTTATACGAGTACAGCTGCAATATTACCAGAGGTACGTAATTAGTTCATTCATAATTCAAAAGACTTAAATTTTTGGATCGGAGCAATGCAAAATCACTGCACCTTAGTAGCTCGCCTCTCACAAACTAAAAGATTCTTTCGCATACGGTGTGGGATCTGACAATGACATAACACACCTGCATGGATAGATTCTCAGAAATATGATAAAGATTATTGGGTGAGTGTTGAGATGCAGGAAATGCTAAGAAGACCTATCAACGGGATGTCTGACATCATTCAAGATAAACATTTGACACTTATAACAACGAATTAACAATTTTTTATGTGGGTCGTTCACGAATCTCTGTGCGTAAATGGGAATGTCTAATGTTTTTCTGACTCCTTGAAAGGGGAAATCGTCCATAATTCGTACTTCAGAGCCTGAAATGTGATATTCTACAAACGCATCTAAACATCAAAGCAAAGCACTAAAGTTTTCTCCAAAAATCTCTTGATGCGTCAAAATAATATGCATTTATTCTGACGTGTAGTAAATCCACAAATACTATCATTTTATTTCAAAATGAAAGATTACAAAAAACATACAATAATAATTTTATTCTTCTTCCCTGTCTTATAGAATAGGAATGAAACGTATTGGGATCACCTTAACAATACGATCTCAATTTTTTTGTATTATTATTTCGGTCGTTGACCTTTTGCAGAACGGATCAAGACCATAATGGTTTTGGAAAAGTGCACTTTTATCAGATGTTATAAATGATCGAACCATTCCAAATGTTCTATTTATTTAATTTCTTGCGAATAAATATTAACACTAAAATCAACATTTTTATTTTTATTATTAAGATCTGGGTTTATAATGAACGAAAATATTGAAGGTTATTTTTGAACTAATATTAAAATAATTTTAACCTCCCTTTAACGCCTTTTTTATTTGAACGATCTCTTCCCTTTGTGACTGCCTAGCACTTCGTATAGATCCAATGGGAGTGGCATCAAAACGTCCACTGAGCCTGCTTGGCGTCTGTTGACATCCACTCGCAGGGGGCTTTGTCTGGGCGTCCTCTGGACGTCAGCCTCCGTAATCTCAGTGTACACCGCACTTATCACTGCCTCTCTGCTGTCAGCCTCTCGACGTGTGTAGCCCCTGCTCTCTGCCGCTCGCTCTCCCGTGATTCGGCTTAATCTCCCCGGTTTGCGTTCGGCAGCTTTGTTGGCTACACGCTAGTCTACACAAGGCAGCCTTTAATATGCCCGAAGGTACATTGTTTACCAATTAAGGCAGGATGCGCAAACTCAATTTTCAACCATTTGGTAATTTGTAAATCTTATCCGTTGCATAAGTGTACTGTGTGCCTTCATTATACTAATATAATGACATTGCCGCTCGTCAGGTCAATATTAGTTTCCCTTATGAATTGAAGACTGAAAGAATTTCTCAATGCCATTTTCGCCTTCCACGAGGATTACTTCCAGAGAGCAATCTAATTTTCACATTAATCCTAAGAGACCTAAGGGGGTTCATTTTGTACCTCAGGACCTGTTTTTGTCATTTATTTCAGTTAATGTTACTATCAGCAAGAGGTTTTTTTCTAGCTGAATATTTTTTCTTAATGCATTGAAAATGTGCTCAGTAGAAAATATACAATGATTATTTTTTTGTGGATATAAATTTTTCCTGCGATGTGGTTTCAAATGTACCCCTGAAGCACTCCGTGTCACAAATCGTTAAGATTTGTATGCACAAATCGTTCAGAGAGCAGTTTGAATTTATACGTAATCACTTCTAGATCCATCATGTGTAGATGCATTACATCACATAGGTATCACTGTTCCATTGTTTGGAGCTGATTATGTGCTGAATGAATACAATATTATAATATACTGTTTTCTGTTGATTGTTTCCCCAACATTCTTATTTTCAACAGTGATTACATTGAAATAATAAATGTTGTGTATGTAAAAATTAAGTGTACAGTAAGTATTCCAACAAAATGGTTATCTACCAGTACCAAAACAGTAAAACAGCAAGCGTATTATGGTTTGTGAAGACTTGTAAAGTTTCTAAGAAATGAAAGTTTAAACGCAGTCTTGTAACTAACAATTAACATAATACAGATAATAATACATCAATATTGAAGAAAAAATATTAGAATCAATTTAAAGTGAATGTAATGATTGAAAATGAAAAAAAAGAAAAGGAACGGGGTCCAATATGTACCCCTCTAGTACTCCAAAGGTGTCAATTTCCTCAGGTCTCCGAGGGTTAAACATACAACCACATTGAATTTCGGTCATTCCGTTTTCGCCAGTCTTGGTTATAGCCAGAGCTTAAAGCTACGTTCAAATTCCTGGAGCGGAGGACTGTAGGTTTGTGTCCTAAAGTCAGACACAACAGATATTTTTACTCTCTCGCCTTACAAAGTTATGTAATGGTGCGCCGGAAAACGACGGATTTTCAGCAGAAAAACTCTTTTTGCGGAGCCTGGGTAACGAAAAAGTCGATAAGTCCTGTTGTAAAATATAGAAAAAAATTTCCTCTAATATGTGGTGTAGATATAATTCATGTTTTGTGTGTCCTGAATACCTAAAAATCGATTGATGGCAAAACGTCTGTCTGTCGATTACTAAAATGTATCTCACGTCAAATCAATTGTCGTCTTTCGGTGCATCTGTATTGAAAGGAATTAAATACTGTAATGATCTATTAACATGGAATTTAAATATATTATTAACACTACCCATGGGCGCAACTTAGATTATGTTTTACCATGATATCCCTAACGGTTCCGAATGTTACTACTTTTTACTTTCTCACCCTTACGAAGGTATTTTGCAAGAAGAGAAAGTTACGTAATCGTGCGTCGGATAACGCGAGTTGTGGGTAGAAAAACTACCATTGCCGGGCTCTCGTTACGTAAAAGTGGATAAATCCATTTGATAAATATAGAAAAAATTCCCCTACGTGGTGTAGCCATAATCTATGGGAGGGTCCTTGTGGGTCCATTTGTGGGTCCTTGACGCCGAAAAATGAATAGACGTCTGTCTGTCTTCTCTCTGTGGTACACGCTGGCACTTAAACCATTCAGCCGATTTTCTTCCAAATTGATATTCTGCGATCGATCTGAACGAACTCGAGGCTTTGAGAGTTTGAATAGGATATTTTGATTTCTGAGGGTACTGTTGCTGTTTTATGTAGTAATATAATATAGTGGATTCGGATATTCTAAAAGATTTACTCGTTTCTGTATTTTAAGAAAAAAAATAATAATAATTACGCGAACAATAATTTTATTAAGTTGAGCTACTAATGTACATTAATAAATTGGTGAACTTTAGTTTAGTATTATTAAACGCGCGGGATATTGTTCAACGTTACTGTGAATTTCCCATATTAATAAATCCTCTTTCAATTATGTTTCGCTTTTAAATGTTATTTACTTAGAAATTAAGAAGTTTGTCGCGTAAAATCATGAGTCATAACACTCAAATTATTTCTCAAACAGAAAATATTTCCCGTTTATTATAGACTATAGATATAAATAAAACTATAAATACTTTCGAACTTGTCAAAAATCGATTGCATTTTAATGAAAAGATTTTATTAATGTAGATTTTAAAATATGTATCCTACAGTTATGTATAATCATTAGTGATCATAATAACCAATAAACTTTTTATATTTTGATATATGATTCACTGAAAAATGCAGCGTCAAATTAACAGCTCACGCCGTTAAAATAACAATGACGATCGTCACCTAATCTAATTGACCACACTAATCATATTAATAGTATTCAATAATAATTAAATAATTAACAAAACTGAAAACAATGTAGACAATTGCAGCACAATTAAATTAAAGCATTAATATAGACGAAAATTTTAATATTTACAAATAGTCCTCACTTTAATAAACAATCCAAAAAAACCCGCGTTTGATCAAGACACACCCAGTCTTGGGCGTATACAGATACACTTGTGTACCACGAGTCAGAAAGCCCGCAGGCCAGACTCTTTGCCAGGGGGGTCTTCGATGCTGGCGCGTGCTGAGCGACGCGCCCCCGTTTGCACGCGCCGGGGCACGCGTGTATTTCTGCGCGCGCCGCGGGCGGACGGCGCCGCGCGTCGGATGTTTGGGCGCCCCCCCCCCGCGGGCTCGCTGCGCCGCCTACGAGACCCATAAATCAGACTCTCCAATGACGACGCGCTACGGACGTCAGCAGATCACTTCACTTCAGTCAGACGAGGAATGGGGCTGAGGGTGAAGAAGTGGAGAAAATTCGCATATATCAAAAGGATTCAATGCGTTGAGTGTTGCTTGGTTGGTTAGTGATTCCAGGCATATCAACAGCGTTGGTCATTAGTCCCGTAAGTGTAGTGCATACTTTTTTCTAGGGAAATGGCGGTGATCTTCCCCCGCTGGATGGCGAGATCCGGTGCCGACCTACCGTCGGCTAGTGGGGTTTTTCCAACCAACGGGCACCACCCCAGCCGGGACCAGTTCTAAGCTCCCGACCGGTCTCCCGGAATATGTGGGAGTGTAGTGCATGTTAGTGTGTGTATGTGTGTAAGGGGAGAGGATATGACAAGGAAGAGGTAGGAAAGAACGCGCGCGGTCCGTGACCCGTTTGTTAGGGTACTGCTTCGGCATTCGCCTGGTGTTGATCGGAGAAACCACGGAAAACTACCGATCAGAACAGCCGGTGGCTAGAATTCCCATCCAGACAGCGACTGAATTCGACATCAGTTGATGCACTGAGTACCGCTCCCGGTGCGTTGAGTGTTGACTCCTTATGTTCAATTAGTTCTTCCCTGACAAATTTGGAGTACTTTCATTACCATCTTCGGTGATGCAAAAGCTCCTTTCTGGGGTTACAAAAGTACATTATGAAATTATGATATTACGATATTTGCTCGTATCATAAACTTCACACGAGAGTATTGATACCCATTACATCGAGTTTCATTCGGTTCTTTTTCTACGACTTTCATAAATTAAACTTTTACATTAAATCTTTTCGTGACAGTTGACTTGCAGGATTCAGCCACGGCCACCCAGCGCACAGCTACCTGTCCCTACCTTCGCATGCTGACGCAGGTGGCTGTGGTTACCAGTTCGCCTGCAAGGGAGTACTGCACTAGTCAAACAGGATCAAAGTGAAATTGATCCAATATATTTTAAGTAATATTCCACTAAAAATATCTCTAATAATTAAAGAAATTAAAACGGAGAAGCATAATAAAATATCAAATACAAATTTAATGTACACAATTGAACGAAACATATACTAGAACGATTCTCAATGATTAATTAAGCGTCAATAATTGATTTGTAAACTTCCCTGTGATTGGCCAAGAACCTCTACCATAACGAAATCTGTATCGTCATGAGTATCATTTTGCAACCGGTTGACAGCATTACAATGGGAGTAGAAAAAGCAGTAATTCACACAGCATAGAACAGCCGTTCATGTAAAAAACTCAACACATCAGTATAAAGAGTCACCTTCGATAAAGAATAACTGATCCAAAAGTTTAAAAATAGTATATTTCTTTGAGCAAGGAATGTATGACGCTACCGTGATTCCCAACTACAACGCGAGATATATAGTGCATTCTTCTCGCAAATTTCACTGGAACACGCTATGAGAACTTACCTAATTATGATTGGCCATTTTCTGCGTATGTTTGCACTTCTTCACAAAGTATTTTCATTAAGATGCTGTAATTTGAAAGGACCGGGGCCAGGCTGATCGCTCCGGTCAAGCGCGTTCCAAGTACAATATTCCTGCGCTTCTCGTGGGGGAAGGGTTGGTTGCGGGCAGAGGGGCTTGTTTGTAGCCGAGCTCGGAAGAGACGTGCGTCATCGGAGGAGCCACGGGCCAGGCAGCCGGCGCTAGCATTCCGAGGGGCGGTGGGGGCGGGGCAGGTGGTGAGGGAGTAAGACACAGTGAGGCGGGCATACCTAGAAGGGCAGGAGAGAGCAAAGGAAGGCAAAACAGGGGGAAGAGGAGGAGGAGTCACAGGAAGGAGGGCAAAGCAGGGGGAAGAAGAGGTTGGTTGGTTGGCTGTGATTCCGGGCGCGTCAACTATTGAGGTCACTAGTCCCGTAAGTGTAGTTCGTATTTTTTTCCTCGAGATTTGGAGCTGATCTTCCCCCGCTGGATGGTGAGATCTGATGCCGACTTACGGTCGACGAGCTTTCCCCAACCACGTGTCTCCCACCAGCGGGGCACCGCCCCTGCCGGGACAAGCTCTAATCTGTAGTGCATGTTAGTGTGTGTATGTGTAAGGGGAGGGGATAGGACGGGACAAGGAAGACGAAGGAAAGATCGCGCGCGGTCCGTGGCCCGCTTGTTAGGGTACTGCTCCGTCATTCGCCTGGTGTTGATCGGAGAAACCATGGAAAACTATCGATCAGAGCAGCCGGCCGCTAGAATTCTCCTCCAGCCAGCGACAGAACTCAACCTAGCTGACAAGCCAGTGAAGAGGAGGGGGCGGGAAGTGGAGCGAGGCAGGTGCAGGGCGGGTGGCTCGAGGGGGGCGAAAGAGGTGCGAGGGGGAGGGGCGGGAAGGCGGCCTTGCGCGCCTCGTAAATCGGAGCCGAAAGTCGAGGGCGGCGTTAAGTCAATAAGCGTCGATACGCCTCGCGTCGGAAGCGTCTGCGGGAAGCCTAAAGATAGCGTTGGCCCACCCGCGGCCACAAAGCCACGTCACGGCCCGCGCCTTCCTCCCCGCCCCCGCCCCCGCTCCTCGCGCCGGCCGCCGACGGCTCGCGCCCCGCTTCCATGACCACCTCACCACCTCTTTTGGCGGCACTGCTTCACAACCAATCGCAGGGTGCACAGACAAGGTATACAGTCGACTCCGGTTATAGTGAACTTCTGGGGACTAAAATTTTTGGTTCACTGTATCAGATGATGTCGAAATTAAATAAATTTCTCCGCAAGGATTGATTTGATTAAAATAGATACAGAAAAACACATTAACAACACGAACTGAACATTTCAATATCTTTATTTGTGCTTAAACAGTCAATTATTTTCAATTGTTTGCTTCGTACTTTTTCATTAGTAATCTTTCTAGATTCTTCTCCAGAATTCCTGCTCTCCTCGTACTTGATTCTGCATTGTCCTCTGTGTCTATCGTAAAGTAGTCTTGACTCCCTTCAATACCTCTTGCACTGTTGGAATACAGTCCCACTCTCTGAAGACCGTTTTACTCGCCTAATACGAGTAACATGCGAAATCCTTTCAGTAGCGGGATGGCGCGAGAGGCTAATGAAACTGGTCGCTTTTTCCGTTCGGCACGGCGGATGTCGCCAGACTGAGCGTGCTTCGCGGCAGTCGCGTGCTTCCTGACATCTACGTAAACCTCCAAGCGCTTTGTCCCGAGGAATATCAAATAACACCAACATTAAAAATTGAAGCAAGCAATCCCGCGTCGCTGCCGCCAGTTGTAGCCCACGCAGGACACGGTCTTTGCGTCCACAGTGACACCGGGTGGCATAAGATCATCAGTAAGGTCCCCTATTTTTATCTCAGGGGAGATGACCATTATAACCTTTGGCCATAGATGTGTTTTCTAGCTGTCTAGTGTTGGAATTTGTGGCGCTGAAGCGTTATATTCTTTTCCAGTAGGGAATTAATTTCCAAGACGTTCTATGTCGTATGTTCACTGCAGCCGAGGGTCATGTCCACTATAACCGAGTCTTCTTATGCTTATTTGTAATGTAAGTGAAACGGGACCTCTGACTGAAGTTCACTATAACCGAGTGTTTATTATATCCAAGTTCACTATAACCGGAGTCGATTGTATTTGGGTTTTCGGAACGTGGCTCGTGAGGCACTTGTCTTCACGATGGAATATGGCAGGCTTTTTGCGTCTCTCTCGATCGTGCCACCACATGTCGCATGATCGTGACCATATCAAACAGTGCTGCAGATCACGCATCATCTAGTGACACGACTGAGGAAGACGCGGAAAGCCGTGCCATATTCCATCGTAAAGATAAGTCCTCACGCGCCACGTTACGAAAACTCGAGCATATTGGATCCATCTGTGATTACCTGGCGAGATAACGTTATAGCTCTTCTTAGATATAGCTTAGTGACTATTGTAGTCTTATCTCAATTGCTATTGAAGTCATATCTGCGAAATGTTTCACTATGCACTAATGTATAAGCCAAAATTCAATCTAATTGTTTAAATATTTTCTTTTTTAATTAACGTATTTGATTGTTTCAGTCAGTTGTTATATATTTCTGCAACTGTGATGTAACATGGTGGTTGGCGGTTATAAAGTGAGTAGTGAACTGTAGTGAAGTGTTCTTTCACCTTTGTATTAGTCTAATAACATCGCGTCAACTATCACAAAAAATGGCATGAGAAATGCTGTCTTTTATATTTCTCGCGGCAAATAATGCGCTTTATATTTACTAAGTCAAGTCGTGCTCTCCGAAATTCTTGATTTCTGACAAATATTTTACGATAATCTCTTTCCCAACCGGATCACCATCTATACCTCGTAAATCTTTTATTAATCATTTGTTACAAATCTACTTTTTCTCTCTTATAATAGAAGTTTTTACGAATTCATCAGTCAATCGTCACAAGAACTAAGCATTATTTACAGTATTATAAACAAAAAGAGAACTCATGCAAGGTACTATTTGTGACATTTTTTCTGTCAATTTTCTGTCAATGGCGTTGTAATATTTTTCTTTCAGAGAGTTCGCAGATACTCATTTATTTTATTTGTCGGATGGGGTTATTTGTGGGGAGGCTACCATTTGCCGAAGTTTAACACAAATGCTTTTGATCCAAGCGTCCTTTGAAGCCTACACTCGGCGCGGATTTAGGAGGAAAATATACTCATCATCGATAACTAACAAGTAAGTAATGAAAAAAATGATTGTACTGTTGACTCTGGATGTAGTGATCTCGGATATAGTGAATTCTTAGAAAGTGTGTACTAAAGTCAATGATTCAAATCTACTTACAAATTTATTTGATTGGTTACAGTGAACTCTCTATATCGGCTTTACGGAACAGCAGAAATAAAATCGCAAATTCCAATAAGATAGATTTCATGTGGGGCATCTCCTGAGTTACTTTTATAACATTTAATGCGAATAGAAGTGACAGGAATTGTTTCACCCCTTCGATGGCAGTTCTGCTGAGAAAAGTTTAATCAACGCGAATTGCGAGATGAAAGCAAAACACATCTGCCTATGACGTTATTAATGCGCTGAAATAGTCTTCCAGAACACAATACAAGAAGTGTGATGACAAAGGATATAAATAAATAAAGTACCGGGAGAGATAGATCAGGGTATCAACTGATGTCACTGCAGTGCCTCTGATAGGGAGGTCCTAGGTTCGAGTTCCGACGGTGGCAGGATTTTCGACACTAGCTTGTCAGCTAGGTCGAATTCAGTTGCTGTTTGGAGCAGAATTCTAGCGGCCAGCAGCCCTGATCGGTAGTTTTCCGTGCTTTCTCCGATCAACACCAGGCAAATGCAGAAGCGGTATTCCAGCAAATGGGCCACGGATCTTTTCTACCTCATCCCTTACATACACTTACACTAACATGCACTGCACTACCACACATGCCGGGAGTCCGGTCGGGGGCTTAGAGCTTGTCCCGGCTGGGGCGGTGTCCCGCTGGTGGGAGATACCTTGTTGGGGAAATCTCCGCTAGCCGACGGTAGGTCGGCGCCGGATCTCGACCCAGCGGGGATAGATCCGGCCATAAATTTGGACGTTGCAAAACGAAAGAAATTCTAGAGATAAATCTCGATCTTAGAATAAATGAAAAGATACAATCGAATTTCGGGATATGATGCTTTGCAATAAACACGCATAACTATCACATATTTTCATAATTACTTAGTACATATCTAACCCTGGTGAATAAGCTGATAAGCCAACTTTTTCCTGAAAAAGGGAAACGTACCTATACTTCTGGATTTACGTCATTGTTATGTTTGATACTTTTGTTTAGTCAGAAAGACAAATTCTTTCTTGTTGATAAATAAAGGGCGTTTGTGTATTTACGAACGTAAACATAAATTTCATAAAATCATGAACCCTAACAAGATAAGTGAAGTCGCTGGATGTTTTGCGGTGTAACAAAGATTTGAGATAATTTAAAATGTCGAGTTACTCGTATTTAACTTATGTTACTTAATATTCAATAGAATATTTGAAGATTAATTTAAATAATCACAGGATGGTAAGGTATGTTCCTCTCTTGTAAATTTTGGTTTTCACGACTTATTCTTAAGAGGTCAAAAAATAATACGTTTAAGTTGAAATGTATAACTAAATTCAAGGAAATTAATAATAATAATAATAATAATAATAATAATAATAATAATTTATGTGATTAAGCAATGTACATATGCATGTGACATTTATGTGAAGTAAGCTATAATATTTCCAATTCATAAACAAACAATGCGCCATTCCGGTATTCGCTCTTGAGATTGAGATTAAAATAATGAATGATGATGAAGATGGAGATGGAAGTTTTGCAATTAGGAGCAATTACGTATATCAATTACTAATTTCAATCGAATTATTGGTATAGGAGACAATTGCTTATGAAACAATAAATTATAAGATTTATATAATTATACTAATAATAATAGTAATAATAATAATAATAATAATAATAAGGTACACAATTTTAATATAAGCATTAATTAATTTAATATGAAACATTTTCAAGTTCAGAGATACTAAATAACCTCAATGATGGGTTGTAGGATTGAATGAAAAAGAAATAATCGTGCATGATTCATAGCTTATTTTTAGTTCCGCTCCGAAATCTGGCATTCAGTTTGAATCAGATAAAACTACAGATAAGTTAGAATTTGAGCACCCACACTGACTCAAAACTCCATATGCGAAAGCAGATTTTCTATACATATTTATATTTTTGTACTATAGAAGCAAAATAATCTTCACACTTTGGAATGTGCAAATGCTTCAAATATTTTGTTACAGTTTGAATTCATAAGGCTATTTTTTCCCCTAGTGAGTTCAATACACTCGTATATCATTATTCATTAATTTTTAAAATGTTGCAGATAAATGACTCGTTTCAAGTAGTTTTGGATCAAATAGGATCAATCTTCCGTGGATACCAGGACCAGCCGGAAGAAATACAACAATTCCAATTTCTAAAATGTGTATAATTAAATTGTCCTCTCCTATTTAAAGCTGAGATTTTGAGTCATAATTTCCAGGCGTTTCATTGAACATTTGAACTCATCACTTCGTATCCTACTTTGCCGTTAAAGAAATCAGTTCTCCATCCCTGACTCATATTCTACCTCTTTAAATTCCCATCTTCAGACGACCTTCAGCCTTCAGCTTCATGCATCTTTCAATTCAACTGCGGCTGTTATCTCCGGATCACAGCCCGTTCTCCCAGGAATCTCTTCTCGTCGCATTTGTCCTTTTCTTTCTTTCCTTCTTTCTCACTTCTTTTCCAGCGTCTTTACCTCTCTGAATTTACATTAAACCGCGTTGCCGACCCTTGGAAGGTCCTGCCGACTCTCCTTTCTCTGCCTGGCGCGGAGACAATCTCACAACAATTTTATCCCCCAATTACTTTACAATCTTCGAAAATGAGGGCGCAGCCCTTGTCGGTAACGACAGCTGAAATGGGTCGGCTCAAATGGCTGTTCTGTCGGCGTCTCTGAATAGCATTGTTCTCTGTAGGAAGAGACGGTCCCATTGTTTACCAGAATTGATCGGAAAATCGAACTTATATTTCCTCCTAGAACATAATAGTGTGTGCGTACGTAATTTACATACAAAACCCATGTTTCACGTTTAAACTGCGGCTTTCTTTGAGTTATTCTTTTACTAAAAAAATGTATTAATTTCCCGTGAGGTGTATTTCCTGGGGAACGCTTTATTAGGTGTGAGAAGAAATGGAATGCGATGTATTTGACCGCAAATGATTAAGTTCATACCATTTTCAAAAAACATCTTTCCTTTGGACTTTCAAAAAATCTCATTTCTCCTTCACTTTTCAGAGGTATGAATAAAAATGTACAAGATAAAAAAAAATTTCTAAATGAATGTTATGAAAAACTGTCTATGAATATTTTTTAGGTCAAACATTTGAAACGTGTCAAGTTTGATTTTACGCTAAATACATATGTAATTAAAGAGATTTCAAATGCAAAAATTGAAGCATAGTCCATCTAAAACTAATAATTCTCTATGAGGTTTAACTAATGTAATATTTTTACTTATTTTTAATTCTTTCAACATGCATAATGTAAATATCGTAATCTTTATTTCTCAATTCTTCGTTCTCGAAAAAGAAAATGTATTTTTATTGCCCTGTTTTGCTCATACGTAATATCAATAATATAATAATTGGTTTTTATTTCATACGTTACTATTATGCTGGATAGTATCCGATTTCATGTTCATAAATATCTTTATTCCTGGGCACCGACACACGACTAACTACTACTTACGTTGCCCTATGCTGCTGAGCCGTTCATACAAAGCGACGGTTTCTGAAAACTTGTTCTAAATAAATATGCTTACATTGATTGCAATTTAACTACTAAATAATCAGCTTTACTATGGACAAAAGAATATAACATTTATTTCATCAATATTTATTAACAAAACGTATTAAAACTTTGAGCTCATATTATATTAATTCATTTCATATTTAATTTGCAGAACTCGGCAGACGTTGTTCTGACCTTCATCTCTCTCTTTCTCCTTCCATCTCCTTTCTCTCTCCGTCTCTTTCTTTGTCTCTCTCTCCGTCTCTCTCTCTCTATCCGTCTCTCTCTCTCTCTCTCTCTGTCTCTGTGTTTATCTCTGTTTGTGTTTCTGCCTCTCTATGTACCTCTCATTTACATTTAGTTCCAGTTTCTGTACGCCTCTGAGCAGGTGGGGTAATATCGAGATGCGCTGGACCAGCAGAAATGTAATAGAATGTTCAAGAAGATCTCATTCTGAAGATTACCGCGTGGGAAACGTTTATATGAGGCCTTTTGCCTCAATATTTTAGTTTTTAGGAACCTAGATCGCTTCAGACCTATATCTGGCAATACTCTTTACAATAGTATTTTATAATCTTCTTTTAACATTTTTGCCCAGGTTTTGATTCGGTATGGATGCATTTGCCTTATGGATACTTTCCCTTTTGATATTCTACTCTGAATATATTGTGTACTATTTGCTGCTATTTGAATACATTCTGGGTTACAGAATAGGTTATATTCTGGCAGGATTTCAATTCTGGTCCGTTGGGTATACACAGAGTCTTGGCTTCTCCTCCCACAATCAGATATTCTGTTTTATTAAAATTTATTCCTTGTCCCCAATTTAAGTACTCTTCATGAAGTTTTCGGAACATATACAGAACATCATCTTCCTCCTCAGCAAAGATGACTTGGTCGTCTGCATAATTAAGAGAATAGAGCATGGAATCGTCAATTTTTACATCCAGATTGCAATTTTCTCCTCTAATTTTTTAAAGCTTAGTTTAAATATAATTTAAACAGAGTATGAAACACCCTTGCTATAAATTGTTATTTACAGAAAATGGTTCAGAAAGGTTTCTTCCAATTTTACTTTGACTTACATTATTGTTGTTTAGATCTTTAACAGCTTTCAATAAGTACATCTTAACATCTCTGCATTGCCATCCAGAGTTTATTTAATGGAACTGTGTCATAGGCTTTTCTTAAATCGATAAATAGGTGTGTTTCTAAAATTATGGACAAGCCGTTTGTCGGTCACTAGTCTGATACTAAAAATATTATCAGTACATGAGCGTGTAGCTCTAAAGCCACTCTGTTCTTCCACGTCTATAAGGTCCATTTCAAGTCGAAATCGCTATCAATTACAAGGAGATATTCAGAACAAGTGACGAAGGATCTTGAAGAAAAAGGTATATTACAGGCTTCATATGGAAATAGAAAAATAGGGAAGAGGGTGGACACGTGAGATCTCGCACGGGTACGCTAATATTAACTAATGCTTTTTCTGCCCAAACTTTCTGCCGAATGATTGTAACAATAATAATTTATAGACTTTAAACAAATCCATTACATAGTGACTTATCGAAATGTTCCTAACGAAACATACTTCCCTTCTCAATCACCATGGATGGGAACCTGGAACCGACTACGTTTTCTAACATAAATAGATTAATTCCACTTCCATCTCATTAATTAACGAACTGATTCCTGAACTTAAGCAATATTTTCACGAATCTGATTTTCTGTCCACTATTCGAATATTAAACTACACAAAATTATCAGTGTAATATTTATCATTATTTAGTACTTTTCAAAATGGAAATTAACGATACTATTCCCCTCCTGAACTTGACCTCGTACTGCTCGTAACGCAATTCAATCAAAATCTGCTAACAATTCCTTTCGAAACGAAGTCATGCGCTTCTCTACGATGCGATCAGTTCGATGTGGTCATATCGTGGCTCAGAGCGAAGTCGGTCGCCTTTCACCAAGTAGATCCGGGTTCGATTCCCGTCAAATCTCTTGTGAAATTTATTCCAACAAAACTAGTTTGGCTGCTTCACAAGGGCTAGTCCAAGCCCTGTGAAGTGTCCTAACCCTACCCCTTTCCTAATTCCTTCCCAATTCTGGCCGCTGGGTAGTGACACAGGAGCGCGTAGCAGGAGGCGCGTACGTGGAGATACTACCTGGCGGATCTCTTTGGCAACTGACTAGACGAGACGAGACAGATATGGCATAATGTTAATGGAGGATTACTCCGAAGGCGCGAAGCGTTCAATGCCCCCAAGGGGCGTGGAGACACATTGCGTCCATCCAGGCGTAACATATTTAAAAAAATGTCTACGGACATAAAGAAATACGTCCGTATTGCATACGTCGAAATTTCACAATCATAAATAAATTACAATGGACGTCATATTAAATTATTTATATTGAGGGAGTCTTTTGGCTTACCACATTAATATTAAAATATTCCAAACAATAATAAAAAGTCCAAGAGTAAATTTTGTACAATAATTGAGGTTTTGATTTGCTTACTTTTTAAATTAATGTGAAAATGATAAACTGAATAAATATAAATGTATGTTTTTCTTTACTAAGGAATGTATTAATTAATTATCGATAGATCGTTTATGAACTATGTTAAATAATTCATCTACACTTATTTAATACATACAAATTTGAAACAGTTCAGGTTATTTTACGTATATTCCCTTCTAGACAGTTGATTGCTCACTTCCTCTAGCCTCCACAGGCTTTAAATTACAGAGAATATTCAAATGCAAATGACTTAAGTCGACTTTGATTAGTTTCGCCTTAGAAATGAAAACGCCTTTAGAAACTCTCAATAAATTCATTATAGTTTTAAAATTACAGGGGAAAACGTACACAAAAAGAATTGAACTGGGAAGAATTTTGAATTTTCGAAGTTATAATTAATTAGATTCTTAATTCAATAACAAATTAATATTATAGTTGTACAATGGATTGTATCCATGCAATGATGCAAATGATACGGATTAAATTCGATATACAGCCCATATTGGCAGTAGTTGGCTAATTCGCACGTTAATCAGACGGTGTGGATAAAACTGTATAAGTGAAGTCGAACGAATCATTTTGGAATACATCGGGCAAATTACGGTATTAACCAAAGAGCGCTGGCTAAAGTAAGGTGTCTGCCCAAGGTTGACCTGTCTTCTGTGTGTGCAAAAAGTATTTTTGCAGCTTAGGAAGTAGTGCATTCCGTAGACTCAGTTTTTTTATATTAATTGCGAAGGCCAGATCCCCGTCACCAACTTCGAAATGTGTAGAGAAGCGCCAATGAAGGTACGTACGATTGGGTTAGTTTAGATGGTAGAGTGTAAATAGAAATTTAGGACTGGCACAGTACTCAAGGAGCACTCAAAAGGCAGCTCCTTTTCCAACTATACAAATCGAAAAAATTCATTCCTAAAGCTGGATTCCCATCCCACACTTCTAGCGCAGAACAGTTGCCGCCACAGCCGTGTGCGTCGTGTCGTGAGTGGAGTCACAATAAGCAAGCGTCATGCTTGGCCAGATGGGAAGTTTCACGTAGTGCCAGATGCAGGAGGCCTTCGCTCTCCCCTTGCGCATGGCCCCTGCCGTGAGCGGGGTGCCACAGAATAGGTACTACAGTCGACTACTCCAGTTACAGTGAACGTCTGGGAACTAACATTTTTGGTTCACTATTTCCGAGGATATACAAATTAAATGGAAATTATCCACAACGCTTGATTTTATTAATGTAGAGATACTGAAAAATACATTAATAGCACGTAGTGAAAATTTCAATATCTTTATTTGTGCTTCAAAATCAATTAAATTAAATTATTTGCTTCGTACTATTTCATTAGTAATTTCTGTAGATCCTTCTCCAGAGTTCGTGCTCTCTCCATACTTGATTCTGCATTACCCTCTGTGTCTAAGTATCGTAAAGCTGTGTGAACGCCCTGTCTGGACGCCTCTTGCACTGTTGGAGCACCGACCCACTCTCGGAAGCCCCTTTTACTCGCCTAATAACATGCGAGATGCTTTCGGAAGCGGGATGACGCAAACGCCTAATGAAACTGATCGCTTTTCCGCGCGATATCGCCAGGCTGTGGCAGTCGCGTGCTTCCTGTTGCCTGCGTAGAACTCAATGCACGTTGCCCACGGAATAGCAAGTAGCATCAAGTTAAAGCTGAAGCAGGCCATCGCACGTCGCCGCTGCCAGTTGGAGCCCACGCAGGACACGGCCTTTGATTCCGCTGAGAAACTGGGTGGCATAAGGTGATCAGAAAGGTGCCCATTCCCGGTCTCCTACCTTCACCTCATAGGAGACTTCTATTATAACCTTTGACCGACGATATTTTATTCAAGCTGCTTAGGGTTGGAATTTGTGCGACTGAGACGATATATTATTTTCCAGAAATGAATTTATTTCCAGGTTAAGGTTCAGGTTCACTATAGCCGAGGTTTCTTACGCGTATTTAAAATGTGAGAGAAACGGGACCAGTGACTTAAGTTCATTATAATTGAGAGATCACTATATCCGAGTTCACTATAACCGGAGTCGACTGTACACAGAAAGGAAAGCTACCCACAGTCCGTGCGACGGTGTGAAGCGCATAGTCCCCATACTGAAAGAGAGTAAACAACTGTACGACCCGGCATTTGTAGTGTGATAAACGGTGGCGAAGGAGCCGCTTACTTTCGTTTTACTCGTATTTGGTGCGTGGAGCAAGAACATACGTAACCCGAGGGGACATTTGCTTCATAGAGGCAATATCGCACGTACGCAAATATTAATAAAAAATAGATGTAATAAGGTAAAGATTTGTAACTACATAACTAGTAATGCTACAGAATGGCACAGACTTTCTCGTATTAGTTTTCTATTTTCTTTGCTCTGGGCTAGTTTTTCGCTCTTGTCACATACTCTAGCTATCTCCACCCAAAGTACATGTTTTTAAAATTTTTAAAATTTAAAAAAATTTTCGGTTTTCTAATAGTAGAACTGAAATATTAATTTCAGAATTTTGAAGAAGAGTAAAACCTTAAGTATTATCCTAAATGACAAGAAAATATGGTGTAAGCGTTACTAAAAATGCGATGTCATAATAAACAGTGCAATGAGCACTACCCGATGGAAAAGTTAGAAGAAAAAAATTGAGTCGTTTTTGAGAAAATGTCGTTTGAGCTGACTGTTGCGGTTTCTTTGGGCAGTTTCAAAATGGCAGGCCGCACTGCACTGTGGCTCTCTGAAGACCAAAAGTGCCGCCCTCTACATTCCTTTCTGAGTAGTAGGGATGGGCGATTATTAAAGAATAATAGATTAATATGTAATTGATGATTATTTATATTAGATTAATATGCTACGATTAATTGTTCGCAATTAATCGATTAATCTTACATAATCGATTAATTTTTCACGTGTTTTAAATAATGCAAAAATGTATAAAATAGTTAATTTTTAATTTGTAAATTAATGAATCGTTTAGTAACTTTATTTTAAGAAAACATTGTGTTCAGGTCAAATTTAGTTGTTATTTTATTGAAATAAGAAAAGCATGTTCATCATATAAAATCATGTTAACGTTTTTAAATTAAATACCTAAGAATGTAATACAAAGGGTTTTTGCACAAATAAAATGTAACGACTTAATCGAACAAATCTAATAAACGACAAAATACATAAAATTATTTTTCAAAAACATTTTGATATAATATACATCTAAAAAACATATATTTAAATGAACAATATCGAATACAATTATAAACTACATACATTCATGTGTAGAGACGAAAAATTCCATTAAATGATCTTGGCTGTCCGGCTGATGCCGCGTTGAAGGCTGTGTTGCCAATGTTTCGACCATGGTCATGGTTTTCCACAGGGCTGGTCTGTGCCAAGGTTGGTCTGCCCTCAGAAAGACCACGACAAGATGGTCGAAATGTCGGAAACAGCCTTTGACGCGTCGTCACCCGGGCAGCCAATATCATTTATATGATTCTGGCCATGGACGCCTACGACTTCCCTGAGGAATTCTATTGCTTAAGTTCAAAAGTAGTGATTACTTTCATATTTTGCTTGTCTTCAAAACCAATATTTGAATTAAAATAATCGAGTTAAAAATCAGAAAAATTAATCTATGTGTTTATTAATCGGGGTAAAAATAATCGATTTCAATTTTCCAATTAATCGTATATTATAATCAATTGTTGTACTAATCGCAATAAAATCGCCCATCCCTACTATGTAGTATCCAAGAGACGCTCTTCGCATCGTATCCGACTTCAACCAGTGAGCTTGAGACACCAGTTTGCGTCACAATATTAGCGGGAATTTTAAATGCAGCCAGATAACAAAATCATATCGTTACAAGACATTGAAACATATTTATGAAGCATTTCTTTTAAATATTGCATTTTGTTCACCTTCATCATGTTCGTTTTGGATGGCTGGCGTTGAAAATTGTCTCTTTGTACCACATTCAAAATGTTTCTCAACACTTCTCGCTCCCCATGCAACATGGCGGCCAGGGCATGGTCTCGCTTTTCAAACGAAGTGCCCGTGCTGTGGTCACGTGGTTCGTGACGCAAACTGGTGATGCGCAGAAACAGCTAAAATCGATGCACCGGAGGAACCCACTCATGTATTTCCACCACGCTGTGGGGTGTCTATTCTATTCTATTTTATTTTATTGTATTTATTTACTTATTTTACGTCAAAAACAGTTACAAACTGTGTGTGATGTGCTATGGAGAAAAGTTAATTCTGTGCACGTTTTCCAAATTCTGTGATCCCTACCCTAGGCCATAAACAACTTGAATGTTGAGTACAGAAAAAATGGGCGTTTTTTGCAAGGATTGTTAACAAAATATTCGTTTCGATGTAATGAAATCTATTTTCAAGGGTAAATCAGCAATAAATTTGATCTCTTATCCCTTACCATGTCCTTCATAAAGGAATGCAACGACCTCACGGAGAACGATAATTTGAATAACTATATTTCTCACTGAATTCTAGAAGACGTGTACAGAAAATAAAGTTACATTTATGTCCAGAAACAAAACAAGGGACCATCTCAGCATTTGCTCAAAGGATCAGGGAAACTAGATGATAAACCTAATGGAGGTAGAGGGTCATTGACCCGGAAGCTGTACTACAATACTTGTCACAGGTTGTTTAGAATTATACAGTCCAAGTATACAGTCCAAATTACACAGTCCAAGTATACAGTCCAAATTACACAGTCCAAGTATACAGTCCAAATAATACAGTGTAAGTATACAGACCTAATAATACAGTGTAAGTATAGTGTCCAAAGTATACAGTCCAAGTATACAGCCCAAGTATAGAGTCCAAATTATACAGCCCAAGTATAGAGTCCAAATTATACAGTCCAAGTATAGAGTCCAAATTATACAGTCCAAGTATACAGTCCAAATTATACAGTCCAAGTATACAGTCCAAGTATACAGTCCAAATTATACAGTCCAAGTATAGACTCCAAATTATACAGTCCAAGTATACAGTACAAATTATACAGTCAAAGTATACAGTCCAAATATACAGTCCAAATTATACAGTCCAAATATACAGTCCAAATTATACAGTCCAAGTATACAGTCCAAATTATACAGGACAAGTATACAGTCCAAATTATACAGACCAAGTATACAGTCCAAATTATACAGTCCAAGTATACAGTCCAAGTATACAGTCCAAGTATACAGTTCAAGTATACAGTTCAAGTATACAGTCCAAATTATACAGTCCAAGTATAGACTCCAAATTATACAGTCCAAGTATACAGTCCAAATTATACAGTCCAAGTATACAGTCCAAGTATACAGTCCAAATTATACAGTCCAAGTATAGACTCCAAATTATACAGTCCAAGTATACAGTACAAATTATACAGTCAAAGTATACAGTCCAAATATACAGTCCAAATTATACAGTCCAAATATACAGTCCAAATTATACAGTCCAAGTATACAGTCCAAATTATACAGGACAAGTATACAGTCCAAATTATACAGTCCAAGTATACAGTCCAAGTATACAGTCCAAATTATACAGTCCAAGTATAGACTCCAAATTATACAGTCCAAGTATACAGTCCAAATTATACAG